>JAUKNM010000090.1:497500-555000 GCA_030765045.1 Tenodera sinensis
AATTCATATTTATGAACCTTGGCAATTGTTTACTAACACACAAGCTAAGAAAAAAAAAAAAAAAAAAAAAAAAAAAAAAAAAAAAACAACACACACAAAAAAAAAAAAAACACACAAAAAAAACTATGGTGTAAAGTAATTGATGAAAAGTATTAAATTTATGATTGTTTATGCTTTAACACTTTCAGTCTATAACGAATAAATCAGTATTTTTTCCTGCTGACATAGTTTGGGCACTAAAGACTTAATGGTTCCTGGGATTGAGTTTTACCTATTTAAATAGTTTTAAAGTTATTTAGATGAAATATTGTGCGTGTTTTTCAGGCGATCAAGACGACACATCTAAAAAGTTCAATGTTATATAATAATTATTTTGTAAGGTATTAAATACTTCAAATAACGATTAGTACACACTGCTAATAGAACTTTGAAAACTCCGTGCAACATAAAATTTGAACTAAAGCAATAGATGGTTTTCTTCTTTTTTTCACTTAAATTAATATAACTAGAAACAGGGTTTTTAACAGGGTTTTATATAGGTATAGGCAAGGGACTTTAGATCATGAACATTCTGTGTTGGAGAAAAACAAACTAAAACTATGTAAACATTTAAATATCGCGATGACTATTTGAATGTTTTTAATATACATGCTATGCTTAAAAATAGTGGAGTAGAAGCGATTCACCAAACACGTATCAATCAATCATATTCTCTATCCAAGAAATAATCTTTGGCGTGCAAAATCCACCTCCGGTTTATTACCTTTCTTTTTGCTGTCCTCATGTTTAACATAAAATATTTCTGGTAACATATCCACTACACCGAATTCTTTTGCCAATCTATTGGTCTACCAATCAATCCAGCTTACACCACTTCAAATCTTAGAGAACACGGCCCCTTGCGTGAATCTCGGTAGTCTGCTTAACATGAAACCTAAAAGTAGTTCCAACACAAACAATACCTCTAGATACCGCTAATGGTAATGTTACCGGGACTTCAATGTCGATCAGAGCAACAGGTAGTGAACTCACACACATAATTGATGTGGACCTCACCTCAGAGTAGAGCACCCCGGCAACTCACGCAGTATCTATGAGGTCGAAGATGGGCATGTTCTCCACTTCTCGGTCATCAAGAGCTTCCCCTACTATCTATAAATGATATCAATCAATTCTTTAAGCTCATACCATAGCCCCATTTTGGCTGCCGTCAGCACAAGGATTGCAGTAAGTTTTTCTTGGTTCAAATCCAATAGTTGATTTGAACTGCATCAAGGTTTGCCGAAAAATATCCATTCCTCCTAAGCCTAGGATAACCGACATCCGGACCCTGGAGGTGGCTATATTATTCTTCGTCTCCATTGTAATACGAATTGTTACAACAGAAACGTTCACAGGCTTGCATACCTACAACCTAATGCCCTACGTTGAACTCCTTCTTCTTGTCCAGTCTGTCTTCTCGAAAGTCTTCTAGAGATCACTCTTCACCCACTGCTGTCCACCAATAAGGGAAATTATCCCATTCAATTCAGGGCAGGCTACGGACGTTTAGAAGGCCTTTGCGTCGATCTAACACCTGCATAAGCTCATTTAACTCGAACTATCAATTCACCTCATAACCTACATATTATACACCTATTTCAAACACCGACGTTTTGTTGTTTTAATATCAGCGAAAACGTCATCACTCAGGCTAGTACGAGACGGAGGTCCGAAGGCGCTGTGCCATCACCCACACTTCATGACTGACCTACCTTCAAATCAGAGCGTCAACATAGATCAGTGTCGTAACTATGTGCTGTTATTCTGCACAGAGAGGAATTTCCTCAGGGCCTTCAACCCCAAATTACATTTCCACCTCATCCCAGATCGGTGGCATAACGAATGTCCGTTAACACATGCTATTCTGCAAACGAAGCACTGCTTCCCTGCGAACTGCCCTACAGTTACTTATCGCCGCCTAAGAATTCAGTGGACTTGGGCGGAAGGTAAACAAAGTCTAAGTTTTCGACAATCCATTCAAGGCCGGTGAAACCGAGTGATTCAGTCTATAGGTATTCGATGAATTGGAGTGCTGCGGAGTACTAACTCGATTGTGGCTCGTCTAATGCTCATGTGCGGGTGTCCGCGGAATAGAAGTAGGACACTATCTCAGGCCTATAGACAACCAACCTGGTCCGAGCGTCTCCACTCTCCAACAGTAGGTATGCCGTAAGACTTGACGTGAAGGCAAACGACATTGGGTAAACCACTGTCGACACAGCCTTCATGCAGCAGAAATATTTGGTCCAGTCTCACAACTATTTGCATCATCACTACATATTCGTCATTACTGAACATCTTTAGTACCTTCTATTGAATCATCCCGTAAGAGAGAATCAGCGCTTTCATACCCGAAAAGAATACTGTGGAAACATATTCGTCTGGATTAACAACAACCTTTCTCCAAACGCATAAAATAAGTACAGGATTAGTACAAGAGTATGTATTACGAATATACAAATTACGGATGGAAGCTGTATTCGAACTCAGAACCGCTTGGATGGAAACACTTCGCGCTAACCACTGGTACACAAAGCACAGCTACGGATATGTGGATTAAAGCACCTACCCTATAGGTCTCCAGATTTCCAATTCATAACGGACGATTATTAATTATTATTATTATTATTATTATTATTATTATTATTATTATTATTATTATTATTATTATTATTATTATTATTATTATTATTATTATTATTATTATTATTATTATTATTATTATTATTATTATTATTATCATCATCATCCTAATGTATTAATTATAGAGGAATATGTGGGTAACAGATCCACTTATGAAAACATTTACAAGGATTATTAAATATCACCTGGAGAAAGAGTACACAGGACAAGAAGTACAGAGTGGTTTCATTCCACGTGAGTGGATAATATATATATATATATATATATATATATATATATATATATATATATATATATATATATACATTCTTAGGCCCATGATGGAAAAATGCCTTGAGAAGTCAAGATCCCTGGGGTGATATTCGTTGATTTGTTTAAAGCTTATGTGCTAGGATGTTCTGAAGAAAACAGATATAAGTGACAAAGTTATTGACATTATAAGATCAATATACTCGTAATATACCCTCAAAACAAATGCAAAATAAAGATGGTGCTCAAATTATAAAAAAAATGTTCTACATCAAAAGGACTTTAACAAGTATGTTATCTCCAACACTGTTCAAAATATGTATCAATGTAGCTCTTCAAAACTAGACCAAGAAATGTCGATACATGGGAATTTAAATTCATACAGAGTACTACCTACATTATCTACTTTTTGCAGATAAAAACAAAAAACTAAGCCCCGGCACTACAGCCCATGAAGAGCCAAGCCTTACCGCCCAGCTGCCTTGTCACCCATCTCGGCCCACTACAGGCGTCATTGGTGGAGTGCAGTATTGAAGGGTGGTACGTGGTCAGCATCCCGATCACTCTTGGCCAGTTATGTGGTCTTCACGACCTGGGGTCGCTACTTTTCTTTTTTTGGTGGGGAAAAAGGCACTTACGCCCTTATCGCAAGCAAGTGTAAGGTTCCTACCCCGGCTATGAACCCAGGCAGTCTACTCACTAAAAAAAACTCCACTGGAAGTCTTGAGGTCGAAACCTCACTGTTGCAGTGCCGCATTAAGCACCTGTGCATTCAGTGGTGAAAGATGAAAGCTGCCAGCCAGTGGCAGTAACAACGAGTGAAAGTAGCTGAAATGCCGAGGACAAACATGACCTAAGTCCTGAGAGCCCCCTGGTAGCTAGTCCTGGTGATAGTGGTGAGTGGTGAACTTAGAACTGTATTGTGTGTGATGAAGATGGTCGTGATTGGTGATTGGAATGATCATGGTTGTGAGTCCTGGCGTCAATCGCGATGTCTCGAGCACTTCATGACACGACACAGCTCCGTGTAGGGGCGTCCGTCATGAATGTGAATACCCCGGAGTTTGCACGTCCTGGAGCGAACTGCGGCGGTTGTTGTTGCTGAGCTGGTGGTGATTCTTTGCTTCGGAGAGTCTCAGTTCCACCTCACGGATGGTGGTGGGAGTTGGGATCTCGAGCCGGTGATTGGCTCGAGAGCTTCTGCGATGTTCTTCTAAATTGTGGTGCAGGCTGCAGCGGAGATAGGAACACTTCAAGACAATAGCAATTCTGCAGGACATGGAAAAGGCATTCGCCACAACTTGGCATCAAGGCCTACTGTACAAACTAAAGCAGGCAAACATCCCTCCCCCATATCTCACACTAATTAGCAGCTTCCTTCAGGACCGCACTGTCAGAGTGAAAGTGGAAGGAAGACTGTCCACACTAAGAGATATAGCGGCAGGAGTCCCAGAGGGCAGTGTACTCTCCCCGCTACTCTTCGCAGCATGCATGTCCGATTTCCCCACGGAACAGCACACTGCGCCTTGCCAGTATGCGGACGACTTCCTCAACATGGCACAAAACAAGAATGTGAGATATTGCCTCCCTCTCCTCCAACGACAACTCGACGCCGTCGGCCGTTGGAGTGAGAAGTGGACAATGGCGGGGAAAAACTCCACACTCCTCCTTGGTAAGGTTCGCCATTGGCGGCCGGAGCGGTCCCATGGGTAACCTCCGCCAAATACTTAGGCGTTCTCCTCGACCGCTGGCTAACATACGCTCCACACGTCCGCGCAAATGCCGGACTCGGTCACGCTGCACTTAGGCAGCTCTACACTATCCTCCGATCCACCATGCCCACTTACCTAAAACTACGCATTTACCGGACAATCATCCCGCCATTGATCTTATACGGCTGCGAAGCCTGGGGATCAGCGTCACCCTCCACCATACGCAAACTGAGACAGTGCAGAATAGGCCGTTAAGAACAATATATGATACCGGGCGTAGATTCCCGTCTTACATCCTTCACAACCACTCCGGACTACCCTACATCATGGACTTGGTAAGGGAGTGATCCCGAACCATGCACACCAAACTTAATTCCCACACCAATCAGCTGGTACGGGCGCTAGGTCAATACGACCACAGAGCACCTCGTAGAAGGAAAAGTTACCGCCTTCCTAAAGACGCCCTTGGATAATGGTAATGTCACTTCCATCATCTAACACATACTTACCCCAACACCTATTCCTGCGCCCTTCCTGCATCCAAACTTTGATATGCAGGAAGAAACCATTGCCCACAGACACAAGGGCTTTTAAACATTTGGAACACCTTCTATACTGCACAGATAAAGTCGCAATAAACGGCTAGGTGCTGTGCAGATAAACAAACCGTACAGGAGAACCTGTACGACCTGTTCTCGAATGCTGGAATGCTGGCGGCGAGAGTCTCTTCAATGGCAGCCAAGCGGGTGCTGACGTTCAGTAACTCCACATGGAGGTCCTGAACCGCGTTTTGTAGCTCCTGGCTGACTGCTGCGTCTGTGGTGTATTCGGCGGTGTTGTAGTGTCTGGAGCTATTGTTGTTCCGGTGGTTTTTTGTTCTGGTAGATGGCCCTGTCGTTGTGGTGGAGAGCTGCCTTTTGGAGTCCGACGAGGATGGCGAGGACACTGCCTGGCGTGTAGTGTTCGAAGCCATTACAGGTGGCACAGTACCGACGGCGGTGCCTTAGGTCGTGACCTTTGCAGCTTGCTTCTAAAGTCCGGGCGCCGCAGTAGTGGCACCGATCCGTTCTGCGCAGGCGTTGCCCTAACAAGGGCAGCCCCGCTGTCAAGGCAGCTTCCCGGTCGCCCAGGTTCGCAAACTCCAGCCTAACCATCATGGTTGGGCAACGGTCGGTGTAGATTCTAGTGGCCCTGATGATGGAATGCCACAGTTGCCTCGCGGCGGACAGCAGGTAGCGGCACGGAAAATCCCGTGGAACTCCACACACTACTGCGCTATGCCCCCAGGAGGATGCTCTGGGTGGCGGCGGCGGTGTCGGCTCGCGGTGCTGGGTTGGCAGTGGTGGCGTCGATGCTCGTGAGTCCTTAGGCGTGGTTCAGGCTGGTAACAGCTCTAGCTCTGTGATGCTGCGCTCTGGTGGCGAATCAAGAAGCTCCTCAATTCGTCACCCCGGGACCTAACGAGGTTGAATGAACCCCGTGCCAGACTTTCCAGAGGGGATAAAATCCCATGCTGGTACCGGGGATCGAACCCGGATCCTCCGCTCCAGAGGCAAGCGCGTAGCGCGGTCACTTTTGGCAGATAATCAACTTATAATTACTGAGGATACAGATGATGCGTCACATGTGCTCCGAAAATCAGTACAAGAATGCAGGGTATGGAGATTAGAAATAAACTTCAATAGAACTGAATATGTGTCAATGGATTTAGAAGGAAAGTTAACATATAATACAGCACATGTTGACTATTTTAAATATCTTGGGTCTATAATACAAAAGGCTGCCACAACAAATTTAGAGATTCAAAGAAGATTAACTGATAGTAAAATTATAGGAATACTCAATGCAGTTTTATGGAATACAAATATTTTACATGGAACTAAAAAATTAATTTATCAGGCACTATTTGAAGTACAAGCACTGAAACTTGGATTATAAGCACACAACAAGCAAACAAATTAATGCTAATAGAAATGGATTTTTGGAGACGGTCAGGTGAAAATCCAAGAAAGATAGAATTCGGAATACTAGAATAAGGAAAATTATGTATGTTGACAAAAACATTTTGAAAATTGTAGAAGAGAGACCCTGAGGTGGTATGGACACTGCTCAGAATATCAGAGGATGCAATAGCCCATAAAATTCTGAATTGGAAGGCAGAAGGGAAGACGAAGGAAACCTAAGGAATGCTGGATGGATGGGGTCAAAAGGAGCATAGGGAGAAGATTAATAGAGGACGATGCTATGGACAGGGACTTATGAGGGCAGAAGATCGTTTTGGGATGAAGAAAACCCATTGTACTGTGGAATACCTATTCCTTAATAAAACAATACTACCACTATGATTATTAGCATCACCGCGGTCATCATTATACTTTAACTCAGGCGTGTCCATAAGGAAAAAGAGAGGGAGGGTAGCAACTGCTCCCACACCACATTACGGAACCATACAACACGTTAATCGAAGATGTACATTCACCCTCGTTACACCGTGTTTACCCGTACAAATACACGGCATATTGTAAAAGTAGAAATGAGAACCATTTGCGCAGATGAATCAATTACTTCTAGATCGACGGCCATGTTTTCTCATCACCAATTTATTTAAATCAGGTTTCAAAGCTGAACAACTAACCGTAGAACATAAACTAAATTTATATATGTTAATGTAGACCTGGATCTGCTTTTCACATAGTTAAATTTTGAAATACGGTAACTGGCCCTAACAGATTATTGAATGTCGTCGCTGGAAGTTTGTGACGATTTATACGAGTATTTATTGACTGTTGGAGAACTGGGATTTCAGTTCCTCTATCTTCTGCTGTTGGGTGTGAAGTAAAATTATTTATAATATTGAAACATGTGTTAGCACGAATAGTGTGCTTTCTTCATCCTCCAAATGTTAATTAACATAAAGTGTCAATATAATGATTATATTAAAGCAAATAATAGGTAATAATAATTATTATGTTTTAAGAAAATCTACAGGATGATTAAAAAGTGTCCGATATTGTAACGGGAATTGGGATTGGTGAAAACTAGAATAAATGTTCCTATAAACATACGTCCGGAAACAAATACGTGTTGAGATGCGAGATATTTTAGGAAAATGCGCAACGTATGCACATTTTGATGGGTTTGGCCTACACCAATGTCTTTAAATGTCCCCTAGCCAGAAATCCAATGCATCGAGGTCCTGCGAATGGGGAGACCATACTATTGGACCTCCTTGTCCAATCCATCGTTCATTAAATGTTTGGTTTAAGATTGTCACACGATATGTAGAAATTGGGGTGGTGCCTTGTCATGCATAAACCCCATGCATCGTCTTTCTACAAGCACAATTCCTCCAAAGGTACGGATAACTCATCGCGCAGGAATCGATGATACACAGCACCTGTTGATCTGCTAGTTAAAATGTTTGGTCCTAGAAGTCTGTTACAATTCCTACTCATATATTGAGACTAAAGCCTGATGCCTGACTCCATGACTGCTCTAGGAATTGCATCTGCCCACACATGTGTGTTGTGGTGATTTACTGTGATATTTTTGGTGAATCCCGCTTCATCCGTAAATAAAAGCAGGATGTAAAATGCGGATTTTCAGCACTGACGTAGAAGCCATTGACAGAATTGCGATCTGGCATAGTGGTCAGATGACCTAAGAGCTTGCACAGGTTTAATTTGGTAAGGATACAACAACTGTTCATGTAGAACAAATCACGCAAGAGCATGGTTAATACTCAGCAGCGAACGGTATGAGATCTACCGCGATCCGTTGTCCTGGCTACAAATGATCCCGTTTCTGCAAGTCGACGCATCCGGATCGCTTTAGTCGCAATGCATGGGTAGGAATTGCGCGTGGCACACTCATAGGAACATACATTTTAACGAGCAGATTAACAGGTGCCGTGTAGGTATAATCGATTCCTGCGCGATGAGTTACCCGTGCTTTTCGAGGACGTTGTGCTTGTAGAAAGACGATGCACGTGGATTATGCATGACCACAGTTTCTACGTATCGTGCGACAATCTTAAACGAAACATTAATGGACGATGGATTGGTCAAGGAGGTCCAGGAGTATGATCTTCCCAATCACCGGACCTCGATCCATTGGATTTCTGGCTATGGGGAGATTTAAAGACATTGGCATATGCCAAACACATCAAAATGTGCATACGTTGCACATTTTTGTAAAATGGCAATTTTGACAAATCCCAACTCCTGTTAAAATATTTTTGAAACAGCCTGTATAAAATACTGATATAACAATCTTGCCACACTCATTGTTATTTTTTTAAATGGCGTCTAACATTAAAATGACACATATGGCGTAATGAAAAATCACAAATGAAACAAAATGGTTTGCCATTAGGTATGTATACAATAGAAAAATTATCTTCTTGCCATTGTCGATCAAACAAGCGCGTTATCATTCTGAATGTCCGTTCAATAGTTTTTGCAAGTTTCAACTGCACCGTGTAGCCTGCTGACACAGTTGAGTAGAGTAGGTGGCTCCTAGGAGACAGTTAATGTCACGCTTATTTAATTATTATGGAATATTAATATACTATTCAGGGTTATAAAATTATGCGTTACTATTAAGACAATTCATAATAATTACGTTATGTGGATTGATCGAAGTAACATTCGACGTACATGTTAGTATACCAAATAGGTACACTTTTTCGTGCGGGGCGACAGTGTTAGCAATACGGGAAAGCTTGTACATAGAAGAATTGAAACGGAGGCAAGCAGTTCTAATGTCGTCATGTACTCGTAGGTTGCCTACTCGAACAAAGTGGACGACTATCTGGAAGCATCCTGTGTAATTCATTATTAGGAAGCAGTGCATGATTTGTTGATACTATGTCTCACTTCCTGGAATATTTTCTCCAAGGGTTCATCAGATTAACCAAACTGAAAGTTTGTCAAGAGACAGCTTCCATTATTAACCTTTTGAATAGACCATAAAGTCAAGATTTTAGTCTATATAGGTTTAACAATGCTAAACTGCGTTTGAAGACGCCAACATATGTTTCAATACTTTAATGTCAACAATTAGATAAGGGTAGAAAGTTGCCCGGATATAAATTGGCGATAAACGAATGTATACCTTCAAAATGATGTGTTTCTGTGCTAACAGTATAAGAAGTCTGCGTTGCACTTATGTAACTTTCGCTACTCTTGTACAAACTATACTTAAAGATGCTTTATTCTCAATCTGATTCATGTTAATCGAGATAAATATTTGTACAAATTATCTTGTAGGTACAAGGGGAATCCAGTAGGCCTAGGTGATAAGAACTAAGCCCCGGCACAATAGCCCATGAAGAGCCAAGCCTTACCGTCCAGCCCCTGCGTCCCCCAGAGGGGTGCAGTACTGGAGAGTGGTACGTGGTCAGCGTCCCGATCCCTCGCGGCCAGTTATGCTGTCTTCACGACCTGGAGCCACTACTTTTCTATCAATTGGTCCCCCCGGGACTAACGAGGCTGAGTGCATCCCGTGCCAGACCTCCCAGAGGAGATAAAATAACCATGCTGGTGCCGGGGATCTAACCAGGGTTCTCCGCGCCAGAGGCAAGTGCACTACCAACTGCGGTCAGGCTTAAGTGATAGTCAAATTATTCAAGAATGATTGCTATGGGTTTGAAATTCTGTTCTCTTTGCATGACCAGGAGATAAAGTAATGAATAACAACCTCCCATTTGAGAATGGTCTATCTATAAGTATTGCAAATTCTGACAAATAACATGATATATATCCAAAATTGCTCACTTAAAATCATTTGATATAACTTATGTATTAACGAGATTTACATTTGTGTGTAGTAAGATTTCTTACCATTTACCATTTATGCAAAAGTCACCAACGGCAAACAGGACTACATAGGCTATAGCCAGAAAATTTAAAAGCTGCATTTCATTTGTTATAAAAATATGTTAAACATATGGAATTTTATTCAAAATCGTTAGAGCCGGTTTTGAGAAAATTAACATTTTCGAAACATTTTCTGTGTAAAGGTGGTTAAGGATGAGGAATTTTCTTCTAAATCTTCGTGTCATATTCTTGAAAGATATTGAACTTAAATAGCAACTTTGGCTCTTAACCGACTTATGAGTTATGCTGTTCGCGCGCGCGCACGCACGCACGCACACACACACACAAACACAGACACACGAATGTTTTTCTAAGAATACTTTTTTTGGATTTAGGAAGCCTCAAACCATATATTTCCGGTGAGACCTCGACGTCAAAATTTTGGATTGAATACTATACTTTCCCTACTTACTTTACATAGTAGAGAAAATAAAAAGTGCAACAAATAATAAACTGAAGAAGACAGCAAAGATGTAAACAAATACAAGGAAAATAATAACAATTAGGATGGCAAAACTCCAAAGCCCCAAGAGAGCCCCACATGTGAGCTTTAAAGTTGTTTTGGCCCTTAGCATTCCACCTGTATGTGCTGATGAAGCAACTGGTTGCTTGATTGGATAAGGACACAGGTGCAGTGTGATGTGAGGAAACAGGTGGTTGGTTGGTGGTGCACACCAACTGCTAGGACAGATCATCTGTGTGCAAGGTGCCATCCCGTTATCCAGCTTCTCACTTCTTCCATTTTCCCAGCCCATCAAACTTTTCCAGGTAATCAGCTTTTTGTCTGAATACATATAAGCACATGTTCATGCAGATTAGGCTACTTACTTGTGTGTACTTGCTGCTTTGTGTTATATTTTAAACGATTATGAAAAATTCACATGTAGGTAAGTAAGTTTTTGCAATCTTAGCATTAAAACGGCCGATGAAGTCATCGTTGTCATAGTCATAGCATAATTATCTCCAATGTGTGCCTGTAAGAAAACCTGAAATCGTCACTCTCGCGAAATAACGCATTTTTCGTTTCCCTAATCACAAAACGTTACATATTCTTTTTTGTTAACATTTCTTGATTTTTCTGGAATTAATAAACTCTCCGCACTCTTGAGGTAAATCCCAGCGCAACAACCCATGAAAGGCCAAGACTTGTCGTCCAGCCGTTGCGTCCCCCACCTCTGTCTACTACAAGTGTCACTGGTGGGGTGCAGTACTGGAGGGTGGTATGTGGTCAGCATCCCGAGCCCTCCCAGCCAGTTATGCGGCCTTGTTGACCTGGGGCCGATACATCTCCATCAAGTAGCTCCTCAATTGATCCCCCCAGGACCTAACAAGGCTGAGTGCATCCCCTGCTCCACACTCTTAGCTTCTTTAAAACGTCAAGCGGAGTACAATGTATATTTTCAATAGTTTTACCACAACCTTCCATTTTCCTCTGAGTGTTGAAACAAATGTAACATCTGCGTCATGCTCTCTTACACCTGATACATCATAATTTTACATTTAGCAAATTATTACTCATGTTTACGTATTGTATTACCAAAATTGCATACAACTTTGTATGTAACACGTGTATAATGCCTTCATTGTGACATTATGCAAAAATGAGCGTGTAAGCGAAAGTGCATATATACTCATGTCACAATCGACGTATACACTAGTTACATAAATAACTATTTCTACCAAATTTTCTGTGTCGAGATTTCACCAGAAATATACACTTTGGCCCCTATACACCAAAAAGAATTTTAGAGAAAAAAATCTCTCTCCTCCCCCCCCCCCCCCCCTCACTCTCTCTGTGTATATGTGTGTGAACAGCATAACTCTGAAATATAACAACCTATATAAGTTCGGTACTTTCGGCACGAATATTTTAAAAAGTCTCCCTGCCCTATACTAAGGAGCATCATTAACACAATGGTAAAGACGTCTCAAAGCAGCCCAGGTTCGATCTCAGGCGACCGCATGTGTGATTGTGATGGACAAAGCGGTGCAGGGGTGGATTTCCTCCGGGTTCTCCGGTTCCCCACGCCATTTCATTCCATCAGTGTTGCATCTTCGTTCCATGTATCATCAGCGTCACCGACTGGGGTGCCGCACGTAGTACAAGCGGCCGTTAAACACTACGTTGCAACGCCACCGATATAACCTAGGTATTTAAGACATAAATGGAGAGAAATGAAAACGCATAGGTGTATATATGACCTCCTGATGATTCATCCTATCCAACTTTCGCAATATAAGAAAGCCTTTAAGAAATATTATGTTGTTAGGTTTTATTTTATTTTATTTTTTTCCCAGAAGCTCAGTATCAGCCAATATTTTCAGATCTTGTTTTATTTTGTTCTCCCTTTGAGGAGAAATAACCAATGAATATGCCATATACTCTCTTCTCTAAGTAGAATGTACGCCAGGCACGGCAGAGCGGTGGGCAGTAGACCGAGCTGAGAGCTTGCTTGCCGAGCAACGACTGTGAGGTCACAGCAGTGGATAGCAGTGGGGTTTAACGTTTGGCACAACAATACATGTATATGCGTTTCTGATGAAAATCTTAATGCATGCTTAGAGTCAAGCTAGCACGAAATACCTCCCCAAATATTCATTGGCTATTCAACAGGAAACTAACAACAAATAAAACGTTTAATATAAGTTGCGGTTTAATTTTCTTGGGTTTTATAATTTAAGTAACTTATTCATAATTTCTCATGTTATACCATTAACTGTACTAATTGTATTATCTGCCTTGGGTTGTTATATTATGAAATATAATTTTGTTCTTGTTACGCTGTTCATGTTTTGCTGATTAGGCTGCTGTACAGGTGAAATAATTACATTTGTCAAGTAGATAAACAGAGCCGAAGCATTCTGCTGCAATTGTTACAAACTAGTCTGTAATTACATAGATGCACTTTCTAACGCTAAGTGTAAATGTAGAATATTGATTTACTATCAATACACATTTAGGTTAATTTGACCTACTGTGTGGCTAGTTGTGTCATTTATAAAGCACGCCACTGACGTAACCCAAGAACTACGCTGAAGCTCTAAGCTAGCAGCGAGTCAGGACAAGGTACGATCGGGCGGTGCCTGAATACGCACAACTAAACTATAAAATGCTATATTTAGTTTCAGTAGCTTATAACGCAATTATCAGTTTTTCATTCCGAATACATTGCCAGTATGTAGCACTTAATTTAGTTTGTCGCTCATTCGAAGAAGGAAAGTTTTGATGTGAATTTGTGTGTAGAGATATGCGGCGACGCGCGGCGCCAACATGGTATCCCAGCTTATCATGTTGAGAGGCAGAGTATCGCAACAGGTGCGGCCTATTGCTGCTGCCCATCTGTTCCGGAGAGTGGGAGTGTTATGCTGGGCCCAGAACTAGATTCCCTCAGGGGTGACCCAAAGTGCAACCTGCCATACACCGTCCCACCGCTCTTTGGCTTCTAGCTCCGATGAAAACCAGTTCTGGAAATCATAGAAAATCATTAATACACCTGCCTCTACTTTACCACTACCAGTAGCGTAATTCTGTCTCAGTTATCCTTTTAAAAAATGCGCTTCAGTGCCTCTATCCTTTTCCATAGCCTACTGGTTCGAAAGGTGTTTCCAAAATTGATAGCTATAAAGTTTCTGAGGCATGATCATTAAAAATTTACCGAGTGGGATGGCTCAGGCGATAACATCTGTGGTCCGCATTCGGGAGGTCGCGTTTCGATCCCCGTGGCTGACCTTCCTGGTCCATGGGGTTCTTTCGGAGGTTTCCCCGGGTCGCCAGGTGAATGCTGGGGAGGAATTCTATATCCTCTGAATTTGCTGTCCCTCCATTTCGTTACGTCAATTATTTCATTTCATCCTTCATCCCGTTGGGTTTCTTTCAGGGTTGGAAGCGTCGGTGAGCGTCGCGGCAGCAGCACGGCAGGGGGAACAAATGTGCCCTGGAAATCCCGTCCTCAGGATTGGAAGGCGAGCCTACTGGTTTCCAGGTTCTGCATGGGATGTTACAAGCCGAGGGGGTGAGGGGAGCCGGTTTCCGATTTGCGCCCCTCCCTTGGGAGTACGGACCCAAAGGGGTGGTTGAGGAATCGGTCTGAGCCAGCCTATACCGGGATGCTTCTAACTGGGAAAATATAGGTACTGTGCCCTTTGCTCTGTAGTGGCAACGGTCAGCCCACTCTTAGTATTCATTCGTCTCACCCATCCTCCAGGGGGGAGGGGGAGGGGGGTGAGCCGTCAGGGGTATAGGCAGAAAAGATCGCCTTTATGTCGAGGTGGTAAGACCCCCTCCGCAAGTTGTCATTGAGTCATCACTAAAAATAAAAACCTAACAGTAGAAGGAAACTGCATACCCTGAAATTACAATATATTTGTAAGAGTGATCTTTTCAAACCCAGTAATTTCACGCTACAAGCGTATCTAAATATCCGCAGATACGCGCATATGTGTGAATTTAGGATTGTATATAGCTCCGAAATTACCATGATTTTGAACGCAGAAAATACAGATTTTATAAAACTCTATTTCCTTTTATCACTTTAAATTAATTTCTCATTTCTGATTTTCCATCAGAATTTCTTATTAGGATATGTCCAGTATTGTGAAATTCCAGCTAAAATTTTTATTAGGAGAGCACAACAAATTAAAAGTCTCTTTTATTAGCTCTGAAGGAATTATTTCGAATGGAATAATTATTTCACTGTTTGCAACGTTAGTTTTCTTTTTCTTATATGTTGACGGAAAAAGCCTGAAAATGATTGACAAGGCTTAGTCCAATTACAAATACAATACTTTGTAGTTTTTGTCCGATTTTGAAGAATAATTTTGCTGCGTTTTGTTGCAGATATTAACGATTTAGATGAGATTTAGTAAAATTCGTATTTCTAAAGCTGAAAGTTAAATAGCTCATTTATAAAAGTACTAAATATCGTGATAGAAGTTTGGAAAGGTTATCTGTGTAACTTTCTGATGGCTCTAAAGTACAGTTTAAGGTGCAATTAGGGAACTATGCTTATTAAGTAATACGAATGAGGTAGCCTAATTTTTAATGTCCTCTAGCAGGTATATTATAGGGTGGCGAGTGTATGAAGTGGTTCAAACTATACGAAATGAGTTCGAGAGAGATAGAGCTAAGGAAAATGTCGAAAAAGTGATATCCGAGATCAAAACTCGGAACTTCTTGAATGTGAGGCGGACATGTCACTCCCAATCATGAAGTAAGCATATTAATTGCTAATACTAAAATAGTAAGCCTGCAATACAGTTCCAGCAAATGTACTTCGTTTTCTATAGGTACATTAGGCCGCTGGTGACTATCGCCAGCCAGACCACCATGGCTTCCCTTGGGCCCACATTACTGGGAACATGTGAACCACAATGTCGTGTAGGAGTGCAACGCGGCATGATTGTAGAATTTGGTGCAATATTCTTAGTATCCTAAAACCATCTCCGCAGAATTGTTATACTAACACTGATCCACAAAAGGGTTATCAATCCTTTAGAAATATAACCAATTTTAACCAAATTGGAGTTGTTAGAACCTGCTGAGGAAGAAGCATGGAAGAACAATCGAAGAGTAATTTTGTGACCAAATTACAGTTCGATTATTACTGTTTCAACCATTTTTATTCCCTATTTTTACACCAAGTAGGGCCTCAATTACGTGCATTATCACAAACATCAATAAACTTCTCTTCCTTACGCTTTTGCACACAAATTGACAATTCCAAACTCGCTAAAAAGTTACTCTTCCTCCTAGCAAGGTGACGTCAGCCACGGAACATTAAGTATATGGGATACTTCCCGCACGGAAGCTTGTCCACTCAACGTCACGCGTATTATGTATCCATGTATCTGTGTGTGTGTGCGCGCGTGCCCATTGGAGTACCTATTTCCCATTACTCTACTGCAACTACGCTGGTGAATTTCTTCCTTCCCTCCTTAGTTCCTTCCATCCTTTCTTCCCTCCTTCATTCCGTTCCCTAATTTCATTCTTCCTCCCCACCTTCCTTCCCTCCTTCCTTCCGTCCTTCCTTACCTCCTTTCTTCCATTCTTACTTCCTTCCCTCCTTCCTTCCATCCTTCCTTCCCTCCTTCCTTCCATTCTTCCTACCCTTCTTCCTTTCTTCCCTAATTCCTTCCTTTCTTCCTTACATCCTTCCTTCCCTCCTTCCTTACCTACTTCCTTCCATCCTTTCTTCCCTCTTTCCTTCCATCCTTCCTACCCTTCTTCCTTCCTTCCCTATTTCCTTCCTTTCTTCCTTCCAACCTTCCTATCCTTCTTCCTTCCTTCCCTACTTCCTTCCTTTCTTCCCTCCATCCTTCCCTCCTTCCTTCCATCCTTCCTACCCTTCTTCCTTCCTTCCCTACTTCCTTCCCTTCTTCCTTCCACCCTTCCTTCCTCCTTCCTTGCATTCTTCCTACCCTTCTTCCTTCCGTACTTCCTTCCTTTCTTCCTTCCATCCTTCCTTCCCTCCTTCCTTCCTTCCCTACTTCCTTTCATTCTTCCTTCCATCCTTCCTTCCCTCCCTCCTTCCATCATTCCTACCCTCCTTCCTGTCCTACTTCTTTTCTTCCTTCCTTCCATCCATTCTTCCTTCCCTCCTTCCTTCCTCCCATTCTTCCTTCCCTACTTCAATCCTTCCTTCCCTCCTTCCTTCCCTTCTTCCTTCCTACTTTCTTCCATTCTTGCTTCCCTCCCTGCTTCCATCCTTCGTTCCCTCCTTTCTTCCCTACTTCCTTCCATTCTTCCCTCCTTCCTTCCACCCTTCCTACCCTCCTTCCCTTCTTCCCTACTTCCTTCCTTTCTTCCATCCATCCTTCCTTCCCTCCTTCCTTGCATCCATCCTTCCCTCCTTCCTTCCCTCCTTCCTTCCCTACTTCCTTCCCCCTCCTTTTCTCCTTCCTTTCCTCCCTCTTTCGTTCCTTCCCTCCGTTCATCCTTCCTTCTCTCCTTTCTTCTCTCCCTCCTTTCTTCTCTCCCTCCTTTCTTCTCTTCCTCCTTTCTTCCCTGCCGCCCTTCTTTCCTCCTTCATTCCTTCCTATTTTTCATTATTTCTTTCTTTCGTTCTTTCTTTCTTTCTTTGTTTCTTTCTTTCGTTCTTTCTTTCTTTGTTTGTTTCTTTCTTTGTTTCGTTCTATCTTTCTTTCTTTCTTTCTTTCTTTCTTTCTTTCTTTCTTTCTTTCTATCTTTCTTTCTTTCTATCTATCTTTCTTTCTTTCTTTCTTTCTTTCTTTCTTTCTTTCTTTCGTTCTTTGTTTGTTTGTTTCTGTTTCTTTCTTTCTAACTTTCTTTCTTTGTTTGTTGGTTTCTTTGTTTGTTTGTTTGTTTCTTTCTTTCTATCTTTCTATCTTTCTTTCTTTCTTTCTTTTTTTCTTTCTTTCTTTCTTTCTTTCGTTCTTTGTTTGTTTGTTTCTGTTTCTTTCTTTCTAACTTTCTTTCTTTGTTTGTTGGTTTCTTTGTTTGTTTCTTTCTTTCTTTCTTTCTATCTTTCTATCTTTCTTTCTTTCTTTCTTTCTTTCTTTCTTTCTTTCTTTCTTTCTTTCTTTCTTTCTTTCTTTCTTTCTTTCTTTCTTTCTTTCTTTCTTTCGTTCGTTCGTTCTTTCTTTCTTTCTTTCTTTGTTTGTTTCTTTCTTTCTATCTCTCTTTCTTCCTTTCTTCCTTCACATACATAATATATGTTGTGACGTTGAGATGGAGCCTAATCTTCAAGCTTCCTTGAGGGTAGTATTCCGCATACTGAATGTTCCGCTATTTTGTTTGTTTCTTCCTTCCCGCCCTCCTTCTTTGCTTCCTTCCTTCCCTCCTGCCTCCCTCCCATCCCTCCTTCCTTTCCACCATCCCTTCCTCCTTCCCCCGCGACTTCCCTACTCCCCTCTCTCCCTTTCTTTTTTCACATCCATGCATACATAATACAAGTTACGACATTGAGACAGAGTACCTAAGAATCAAGCTTCCTGCGGGTAGTATCCCGTATACTTAATGTTCCGTGACTTTCTTTCTTCCTTCCTTGCTTGCTTATTAACCCTGGAACACTAACCCTATTCCTATAGTACATAAACACTAAGTCTCGTAAAATTTACTACTGTTTATTTCTATTACAAAATACATTACTATTATCTCACAAATGTTTATGCCTGCCTCATAAAATATTATCTTGACTCATTTAAACTGTTGTGAGGCAACAAAGACAGTTCTATCTCGCCTCACTTACGTCAATTTTTGCAGAGACTTGCCCTATGTTCTTTGCAGTATCCGTGGTGAAATTCTTTGCCTAGTTAGAGGAGAATTTTCATCGTTGCTCATACATATATCAATATTTCGTCCTGCCATATCTTCACCATCTGTATCAGTCTGTATCATCAGATTCCACATTATCAATTTCTTCGTAGGATCTAAAATCAATCTGGGGGCTACTATCTTCTTCAAGAAGCATTGCCATAATCTTTTTTTTTTTTTTTTTTCTAAAATTTGGGTCGTCTGCACGCAGAATACTCATCTGAAACGATCGACAGCAATGATTCAACTGCTTTCCTGAATTGTTATTATACGTCCTGCTTTCCTGAATTCATATTATTACAGAAATAAATCTGCTTCCTTATGAAAGTCTGGATACGTGAACACATTGTCGTACAATTTACGACCAAGCATTTACTAACAATGCACTGTTGCACCCGATTTCGACAATGCACACCCACTGACCAAGCTCTTCAAAAGCTAGGAAGCTACTGAAAAGGAAATAATTGTGGCGCGAAAACTATAGGATTGCGCGAAAACGCAGGATTGCCAATCGTGCGTTGTCAAAATAACGAGGCTTAGCGTTCTAGGGTTAAAATACCACATTGGAATGATACATTAAGAGCAAAATTCAATGCGACTGCCAAGAGTAAGTTTTTCCAATCTGATTCTACCTCTCCAACCTTGTGCTATACAAGACTTGTGCGCAAGAATTGCCAGAGCAACCCAACTTTAAGATATTTGTATGACTAATAAAAATATATATTTTGAAATTCCTGGCTATGAACTGTAAAGCTCTTTTCATTTTGAGTACTAATTATGACTGGTAAACCGCAAGGGAAAAAGATCTTATTACATATAAAATGCAGCCACACAATTCAAGGAAATCAAAAATTGTGTGGGCTTAACTATTTTTGGGCAACTCTTTTCTAGGATTTGAATTTTGAAATAGCTATACTTGTTTAAATGGCGAGTGGCTTTTCGTTTTTTTTTTTCTCGTAGTCATTCAAAATGCATGGAATATTAGTCTATCACACAGCAGTCACCCGCTTTTTAAAATTAGGATTATCGCTTAGGTGTATTGTACCCCTCTTATATGTAAATGATTATTTGCTTACGTAATGAAATTAATGGTAATGAACGTGTATCTGGATTAAAAAATCGTAATTAGAGGAATACAATTTATGTAGAATAGTTTGTAGACGAGTGAGTTGAGAATGTCATGTGAATACAACACAGATTTTATTTCTTAAAACTTTGCATTTTTAATGCAGTCTCATTATTTTCTGGAATTTCCTAAGTTAGAGGATAGATTATAACTATCAGTTTAGATTTACGTGGAAAACAAAAGTTAACACAAAAGAGTTCTACACAAGAGTGCACAAGAATTCTATTTTGGAGTGCCAGCATAAACAACATGTTAAAATGCATATTTTCTTCTATTTATTTTGTTAGGTTCTGTGTCATAACAAAAGTCCAGATTTTTGGGCAGTACCAAATTGAGAAACTTGTTATGTATAAATTCGTATCAAAATACTTTAGATATTATTACTTTACCAAGCTGAGGCTTGAAAAGGTGTTAATCTCGAAGCATTGTTGGAATCTTTAAAAGCTGATAACTTGCATGGAGTCTGCACAAACGGTTTGGCGTGGTTTTTACCGCCCATTAGTTTCACGAATTTAGAGAGAGTCGAGGGTAAAGGAGTGCATCTCGCACATTGTGACGTTCACATGGATCTGTTGCGACTAACACCCCCAGGAGGAAGGTATTAACTGAGGGAACTAAAGGAGACCACAAGGTCTGCAGAGACACGTGGAAGTCCCTAACAAGTGCTGAGAGATCTTCATTCCGGCGCCAACACCCGGCGCTCAATCACCACCACTCTGGGTCCGGTGTCGACAAGCGGCCCCAGACAGCCCAATGCTCCCTGGCGCCGAGGGCAGCACTTACATGCGCAAGCATCGCGCCATCTGTATGGCACCGCCATGAAGCTCGAGCATGAAAGCGCTCCTGAAAAACTGAAGTGAAGGGAAATGAGGAAAAGGAAATCGTGGTATGAAAGCGACAAGCATTCGCGTGACAAGGGGAAACCACGAAAAATCCAAGTCACAGTACATGGTCGACGGGGATCGAATCCGCGATCTCCCGAATGCCAGTCACCACCACGCCCAGTTTAAGATGGTGAAAACCAAACTTATCTCCGAAGCAGCTTAGGTTACAGCAAAGTTACATCGCTGCCTACTATTTCCATTCATAAGAGCGTGCTCAGTGGACTGGAGAAAACTCGTCCCTTCTGCAAATACGATATCTACATCATAGATAATTTTGCGAAAAGAAAAACATAAAGGAATAAAACTGAGTCCCTAGTTTACTAAACGAATAGCTAAAGTAGCAACCAATAGCAGTTTTATGGTGAATAAATTTAGTGTGATTCGTGTGCATTTTCCACCTGGTCCCCTTCCGCTCTTAGTTCAGTCTATCACTCAACATCCACCACTTGTACGCAATTAATAAGTGAGTGACGCACATTAATGATGATGATGATAATAATAATAATAATAATAATAATAATAATAATAATAATAATAATAATAATAATAATAATAATAATAATAATAATAATAATAATAATAATAATAATAATAATAATAATTTATTTATTTAATGGTCTTGCGGAGTAGGGATACTTGGCAAATTACCTAATCAATTCGTCCAGTGTCACGCCTAGATTCAACATAAACCTTTTGCTAAGAATTCCCTTGAAACACTATTTCAAAGAGGACGGCATAAATCTTTTATCTGAATGTTGCTTTTTCGACTCATTCTGTTTATTCACTTATTTTCTTAGCCTCTGCTTGATTTCATTTTTTTTCTTTGCCATCCACCTAAGTTGCATTGGAATTTCTTCTATTTATCTCTTTCCGATCCGTTTTGGGTTACTGATTTATCTTCTCAGCGCAAGTTGATACATTAAGCAATAGTAAACACCGTTTTCCATTCATCGTCACGGTTCTTTGAGTAACTATACGAGATGAATGCAAAAGATTAAACAGTATTGCATAAGCTGAAAATACTTGGCTTTCTTTATGCAACCAATTCATTGATTAAAAGTATCGCACACTATGGAGCATTTCCTAATTCAGAAGGACATAATAGCCTACCTTTGTACAACAGCTGTTATTAAAGTTGCCGCTTCCTGCGGATGCTAATTCTTGTTATGGATCACTTGAATGTATCTAGGTTTAATTTTCGTTGAGAACACTCTTTTTCTCAAACAATCTTTCAGCTGCGAAATGTGTAAAAAGAATTAGCAATAACGAATTAACCTACTTCTTAATATAGGCGATTATTAAGATGGACAAATTAATACATATCTACATTTATTATAACTTTATTATGCTAAATTTGTCCTCGGCGGCGCCGAGCCGAGCGGTTATAGGTTCGCCTACCACCTAGGTGCCACGGGTTCAATTCCAGGGATCCGCATGTGATGTTCGTGCTGGACGAAGCTGCATCAGGGCAGACTTTCTCTGGGTTCTCCGGTTTCCCCCACTACTACACCAGTTGCTCAATATCACCTTTCCAATCATCGATTTCACCTGCAGCTCACACCCTCTTCCACACTATCATACGGGTGCTTGCCTGACCACCCACTTCCAAGTCTTCACTCTGTTCGGTCCAAGGTTCCTGTGCTCCCCGACAAGCCTCTGACTCTAGGCACTGAAGGAATTTGTCGTCTGTGAGTTGAAACAGCACTGAAAGTTTGTGAAGCTCTAAGATAACTGACATAACACCGTGTAGTTAATAATTTGTTTACCTTTGCCGCAGCTAAATTTCTCTAGTTTCATGTTTTTGAAGTTAAGATAAAATTGATTTACTGTTGTGATAGGCAAATATTTCAAATATACAATTCCTAAGTATCTTATCCGGTTAAGAAAAATGAACAACTACTTCGCGTTACTTAACTTATCTAAGAGTGTCTTAATATATGGTGCATCTAAGAGTGTCTTAATATATGGTGAAGAATTTAAATATATTTACCAGAAAAATGGAAAAAATGGATTTTTTTTCACACGGAAAAGAGTGTCAGCTGTAAGTAGGGACCCACAATAAAGTGGGCAACATTTGCCAAGCATGGAAGAAATATTTGAAAGTATGAAACACATTAAGTTTTAACACACAAGAATCTTTGCCGCTCAGTTATTTAGCACTTTGATATGTAATTATGTTGAAAATAAAGAAAAAGCATGTTGAGAAATAAAAGCAAGCACATTAGGTTAAGTATTGACGACCTATGCGTGCACACTACAAAATTCTATAATGGCAGATATAGATAACGCCTTAGGGTGAATTTTTGCGACACACACACGCGCGCGCGCGCACGCACGCACCATACACTACACACGCTGTCTCAGACTCACTGGCACAATGACTGACTCATGTCTTCAACCGTAACCTGCCCTTCTGCTGCTTCCTCGCCTCCTTGTATAGTGGAGATGACATGACATGCTTATTCAATAGAAAGGAGAAATATGATATTTTATTTATCAGTTGTTTGAGTATGGGATATGATAAAGAAAAGAGTTTATGAATTGCATTGAGAATATCAGTAAAAAAGTTTAACAAGATGCATGTGTTCGTTTTCGCAACAGGTCGTGATCGTGAAAAGTTACGTCGCTAAGCAGACATGATAAAAATATCGAAAAAGGAGAGCCGAATGGATGACGTTCTACTAGAAGTGAAAGCATTATGATATAATAATTGTTAACTTGAGTTGCCAATATAGTGAAAAAATACCTAATGCAGAAAGTTTAAGTTAGTTGTACGTTTTAAAGCGTAGTTTCAAAGCCAATTACTCGGTTACCGATCCGAGACCAACCCTCTGAGAACGAATCTTCATGGTGCGTCTGAGGCAAAGCCGAGGCAACAAGGCGGTAATAAAAGTCAAAATTACAATCTATATTGCAGTGAGTGCACATATATCTTAACGAGGTGTTTATGTAATATTAAGTTTTTATGGAAAATAGTATATAAGTGGAATATTTTAGCAGACGAATTGAATTCTACACACTGAAAATCGTAAGAAGGTCTTGTTCGCGTAGTCCTACGAGCCTTGGTTTGGAATATTAAACTTCATAATCTGTCTTCAGATTAGGCATTGCGGCTCAAAGGAATAGTGAAAGCTGCTACAAAGAAACGGCCAATTACGTTTAAAATATTGTAACAAGGTAACAAAATGCAGTCCAATTACTTCTTCTGTCACTTTGTTTTTCACTCCCAAATTTTATCACAAATACACGTCTCTCCTATTGAGGACACGGTGTATAGTCTTTCATAATATTACAACTCGCAACTGTATGCTTCTGGCAACCTTGTCTCAGTCCTTTGTTTTTCTTCAGTTCCTGTGTCTCATATTCACTCATTAATACTTCATATTGACAGACGTAGGTATCTTTCACAACAGTACCACACACACACACACACACACACACACACACACACACACACACACACACACACACACACACACACACACACACCACACACACCACACACACACCACACACACAAACACAACACACACACACCACACACACTCACACACACCACACACTCACACACCACACACACACATACACACACACACCACACGCTGTCTCAGACTCACTGGCACACTGACTGACTCATGTCTGCAACCGTAACCTGTCCTGCTATTTCCTCGCCTCCTCGTATACTGGAGATGACATCAAAAGGTCCTTTATAGAACTGCTACAAACACGCCGGCCAACAGATACATCTCGAATCATCTAAAGAAAATCCTTTTAGATTCTGTCGCTCAGATTGTTGTCAAGTGTTTGCTGGCGTAAGTGGTATGGGAGAGCTTAACCGTGAGTGCCTTTGATACACGCCGCGCCTATTGTTGTTAATCACGTATACACAAACAGTTGCGCGAGGCAATTGATCTCGCGTCTTTGATTGCTCGCCGGCGTGGTACATGGTGTGAAGTAGCTTAGCCCCGACCGTCCTTTGTTGTACTCCTTGACCGGCGTCACAATATTGAAATTGATGTATAAGTAACAGTTGTATACGTTAATGACATCAATTTCACTTAAAAAAAAGAATGGATACCGTATTTTAAGAAGGTCAGTTATCTGCGGTAATATTCTGAGAGAAGGAAAAGCACTTCCGAAAAACTGGGTAACCTCTTCTCGCATATCTCGTCGCGAGGAGATAAGGTTGGCTCGGTTGTGAATAGGCCACTGCAATTTTTCGCATGGTTGTCTATATAAAAGGGACCCTGCTACTCTTTGTCCGTTATGCGACAACCTTTTGTCAGTCCGTCACGTGCTGCTAAGGTACTCCTCTCTAGCTCACCTTTGAGACTCTCTGCAGCTGTCTGACAGACTTGCAGAGGTCTTGGCGGAAAACAAAATAGCGGTCGAAAGAGTATTTAGGTTTTTAGCGGAGTGTTACGTGTTTTTGAGTATTTAAAGCTTTATAGACCTGATTTTGTGTACTGTTTTTACATATTTAGAGCTTTGTTTCAAACTTGGCTTTTGCTACTGTTTTGTATATTTATATATTTTCTTTCTTTAGCAGTAACTTGATTTTTTATTGAAATTTATATCTGCCTATTGCCATGAACTGTATTTTTAGGGCGCTGATGACCGCAAACTTGAGCGCCCTTAATCCTAAAACACCCTCCACACTAGTTCCTTTGACACTGATGTGCTCCGTTTGTAACTTCCTGTGAAAATATCATGGGCCGTTATTTTAAAATACTTGACGATAACAGCCTCGGTAGTCATTATTATTATTATTATTATTATTATTATTATTATTATTATTATTATTATTATTATTATTATTATTATTATTATTATTATTATTATTATTATTATTTTACTATTATTATTATTATCATCATCATCATCATCATCATTATTATTTGATATGTAGCTGAATCCCCTTCCCAAAATTCTGCTTTGGAGAATAGACTGCAATGCACTACATAACGCCCCTTTAAATACGTTTCTAACAGAATCTTAAGTACAGAAATGTGACAGACGGGTACAAACCATAAAAGATTAACTAGCCACCTGGAGCCGTACGTCTCAGAAAGCCATGTGTTGTACATCCCTGCAAGAGAATAAGGTGATGCTGGGCTGGACCGGGGCCGTACTGATTCTTGTCGGGATGAATACATGCATGAAATCAGGAATAATGAAGCAGGGTGATGGACTAGGGAGATGATAAACTGCAGGGGGAGGGGTACAAGGATAGGTCATGAGGCCGCCAGAAATGTATATCGGGATGTGAATCGTGCAAGAGGAAACACTCTTCAAAGAGGAATAAAGTGCTCATGCTATTGTCTCAGGTTGTTGACTGTACGCAGCATTTTGGGCTTCTATTCACAGGATCAAACTCCAAAACATATGATCAAGGTAATGAATCCCTACTTTACGTGCAGAACGATCGAGTGGTGTTGACTCGGCAAGGAAAGTCGGTTGGAGTTACAACGTTCAACAGAATTACCTTGTTAATCGTCAACTTAAATTATACGAATTGCACCTGCACATACTGCATTTAAATTAGGGGTATTTACTAAAATCCAAGATCACATGCGTATCCAAAACAAACCCAAATACACATGCTTCAGGACAAACAAACATCTCAGATCTCAGAAGTATTGTCACGAGAGAAAAAGTTAATCACAGATGATGTATGTAAAAGAAGAGTGTTCCGATGAGTGTATGTCTTATTCTCAAAAAAAGCCTAAATGTACACTTGTATTCTGAGGCTGCTTATAAAATGTTCAATGTAAAGTGCATGTTGACTACAGTTAATATGAAAGCAAGAAATATGAGTTATAGGATGTGTAGGTGACATTACTTCTTGTCAAGCGACAATTCTTTCCAATAAAGTGATTAAAATGTCCAATACTATTTTGTTGTATGAAATTCGTTCGTTTATATTTTACGTTCATACTGCAAAAACATACTGCGTTATATATATAACAGATTATTTTGATTATTCCACTCATAGTGTCTTGGTTGAAATCAACCATCATGTGCATAATACTTACGAATTTCAACCAATGACAACCTTCGTTTGCGAAAAATGTGTCACATTTCATTATCACCTCTGCTTTTCTTACATTATGATGGGGTTAGAGCGTCCAGCTACATTATCCTATAGATGCGCAACAGCTAAGTAATTTGACACAGCAGAGCCGCTATTCAAATGTCGAAATGGCTGACTCTCACTTCGGTAAACAATCTATTGCTGAAACAGATGAAATAACTCAGAGGGAAACCTCAGAACAGTGAATACAACGGGAAATATGTTTAAAATCAATTTGATACATTCTGTATTGAACGAAATTATAAATTAGTCGCCGATACTCCAACTACTGACATTACCAACATCTTGAAAAATTGGGGCATCTTGTAGGCCGTGCCAACAGAAGCTTTTTTTTTTTTTTTTTTTTTTTTTTTTTTTTTTTTTTTTTTTTTTTTTGTCATTTCATGTCGGATGGTGAATGACGAAATGGGTGAAACGATTCTCAAATGAACCCGAGGTCCATGGAGCTTTAAGTTATCCGACATTCGTCTTCTCAGGTTAAGGGAAAACCTCAGAAAAAACCTTACCCTAACCGAGATTCGAACTCAAGACCTCTTGAACGTGAGGCAGACACGCTGTCAATCAAGCTACCGAGGCTGACATGGACGCTGATGTATGCATTCATACGACATGTTTCTTTTAAGAGGTTTGTAATTACATACAGCACTTAAATAACATTTCAGAAGCTATATCATCCTTTAATTGGTGAAATAGTCTTAATAAGTGCAACCCTTGATATTAAAATTCTTTAGATAAATTTACAATCACTCGTGATATTGCTTATGATAACATTTTCTCTCGTCCATTCCAAAAGAGCGTTAAAAAGCAACAATTTCAGTGATAGAATTTTGGTTAGTTTGCGATCGAGGCAGGTGAATCCTGTTCTTGCGGCAAGTAAACGTGCCACAAATCACGTACACATGCAGTACACGAGTTTCAGTTGTACGTAAGTTGCCAAGGAATACCATTTGTCATTAAGGAGACTACATTATTCGTGTGTTTCCGGACATTTTTTCTGTGCTGATGTAATCGTAACACCAACGTATATATGTTTTTACAACAGAAAAGCACCTAATTCTTACACCATACCATAACAAATCCACTTTATCCATTAGCCGGGGAAGTACCTATAGCAAATGCTTATTGATGTCTTCGGTAAAGGACTTACTACATAAGAATCAAAATAACTTCCCACAATTCGTGCTGGAAACAACCGTACCTAGTAAACTCATAATAGTACTCTTGTATTGCTGCACTCGTGCCTATGAGTGGCTCGTGATCCGTTTTCCAGACGATGTGCGGCTCATGGAGGTGCGTCTCTGGAATGTTGAACAGATCGTCGGTCTGCGGCCTAAAAGTGCTTGCATTCTGCTATGCTTAAATACAAACAATATTTCCTTTTCATTTTTAGAGTTAGGACTGCATGTAAGTATGTGTTAACATGCTTATTATTAATTAATAAATATACACATGGCTGTTACAGATATTGTTAAAATATTGTTTGTAAAGCTTAAAGTCTTGTCTATTAATGTTGGAACTTTCATCTGGCGTAATAAAATATTTGTCCTTAAACTTTATGCTTGTAGAAACTTGAATGAAACTTCCTTTACGAACTCTAAACTGCTGATGGAGTTCTGCTGCAGAATCATCATTTTCATTCTTAAGCACTCTGCTTTATTTGTTAATTTTTTTTTTTTTGACTTGCTCCAATCCATTTTGAAAGTCTTTGTGATAGCGAAACTTGTAACACACTTCGACGATCAAATGTTTTCCTTTTTGACTCCGTCACATGGACGCTCTCCTTGTGTGAGTGACGATTATTAACTAAAAAGCCACAAGGGTATTTGTGTTCTGCAAGACTACATCACATGACTACAAGACACACGTAGTGAGAAGGTTGATGTCACATTTAGGCAAGCACTGGCGGCACATGGACGATCTATTAGTACATCCCGGACAGATTTTGGACGTATTTGCTTAATCAAGTTTTCGTCTCAGCCGCATCTCGACCATCCCCGTACAAACAACCCCTTACCATCCACTCGTTTATTAAGCGACTACCTTAAGGCGAAGCCAACTGACAAATAGCTGCTACGTGTGGCATAGTAACCTGGTAGGTGTTGTAAAAGACTATTAAATACCTCAACAAATGAAAGATGAAGCAAAGCCAATAAAAGTTATTTGTATGCAACTAAATTCTTTAAGGACTTGAAACGAGTAAATCTAAGCTGCGCAGTTTGGAACGAATGGACTTAGTCCAGAAAATAGCAAGAGAGCTTGAGTAAGAGAAATGAACAGCAAATGGTGGAGGAAGTCGATAAGTGATAAATGACATTTATTTGGGATAGCTGCTGGAAAATACAGCAACAAACCTCTATTTTAACAGCCATCGTAAAAATAAATAAACTAATAAATTATAGAACTCAACGGGATAAAGGGCCACGCAGGACACTTGGAAATAAAATGGAAGGAGGTAGCACGACCCAAGGAAATCCAAGAGAGCTGCAGCAAGATACCAAAAAGTGCAGTGAAAAGTGCTACTACATTATAGTAGTTTGGTGAATGGAAAAGTAAATGGGACATCACAGCTAAAGGACAAATCAAAAATCATTTTTCCCAAATAAAGCTGATTGGTTAAAATTGAAACTAAACATAACCCGAAATTTTACGGGCATAGTAGTAGGACATGGAAACATAAAATATTATCTACATAAATATAAGAAATAGACGATCAACTTTGCCCACGTATGCCGAACAAACTAAGACAATTTAATATACAATTGCGCGTTGCTTGAGAGAGAAAGGACATTCTAAAAGTGTCAGTTTTATGGACTGAAAATTGGTCAGCGAAAAAGACAAACTAGTGCAGGAATACCATAAGAACATAATCAGATTTACTAAAAAAAATAACATTTGAAAACTTGGAGTGAAACAAGTTACACACATCTCATCCACCTAAAATGCTCAAATACCTACAACAAAGCAAATATTTGAGCAGTATTTTGAAAGGTAAACCTATGCATGCATTATTACATCTCAGTAATGGAACATGTAGCTTGTAAATAAATAAATCCAATCTCAAATCATGAATTAAATACAAAGGAAGGAGACATTCAAGTAAAACGAGAAAACATAAAACAAGGAACTCAGTGTTAAGATACTTCTAGCTGTTTTATGTGTGGCTTATCTCCCTTGTTCTCTTCTTACAGTAGCAAAAACGTGAGCCAGAACTAATATGCAAATGTATAAGTTACTAAGATTACATATTTGTAAAATTATCCCAAATTGTGAACGTTGTAACTGCTCACAGTTAAGGACATTATGAATCATACGCAATCCACGTTTTATACACAATGCAAAGGGTTTCTATTTTATAGGCTATATAACTATTTTATAAAATCTTTGTACTCTAATGAAATATTTTAACTCCATTTCTCAACCATGCTTTGTCTACAGGGATCTTGAAAGAAAAACGGTCTCATTTATCATGAAGTTTTGTGCGGATTGTGTTGGAAGGAAGCAAATCCCAATAAATGTTCACCTTATGTTCTTAAATGATGCTGGACTTTCAACTCTGGCTCGCTTTTCCAATTTTCTGTGTTACTCTGCTCACGACAGAGAGAAAGAGACAACAATGAACGCTCACGACCAAACACACTATCTTCTGTAATTTTTTTATTGTATTCACGGATGAAACCTCGATATCAAATGTTTGGGAGAATTTCTCTGTAGTTGCTCACCAAAAAAGAAACATGGAAGTTTGCAGCTTGACACAAAAGTAGGTTACGTAAAGGACTAGCGGAGAAACACTTTTTATAACAACAATAGTAATAAAGACATTTTGTACGGATGCATTGTAATCTCAGGTATTCAGTGCATACCATCAATTTATCACAGATATGCTGATGTTAGTTAAGCGTTCCTTAAGAGCAACTCCCGAAGATGTTTAAATAGCATCTTTAGTAAGCTAAAGAGAGTTGCTTATGTAAATGGCTGTTGGAATGAATTCTTAATACATGTAATTTGAATACAAAACAGGCGATTTATGCAAGCGTAGACTCTTTAGAGCCTCAAACAATAGATCATAGAAATTCTACTCCAGTTTTCAGACAACAGAAAAGTACAGGTTCCTCTTGTTTTACTTCCATATTAGGTGTATTGACAAACAATAGCATCCTATAATGGTAATTACCAGCTTGTGTTTTGATTATGTAAAGACTACTATTATTTTAGTTAATGTCTCAGCGACGTTTTGCTGTTCCTATTGGCTGATACCTTTTTAATGTTTCTACAAGCAACATATATAATCCAGGAGTTATTGTCTCAGAGAAAGTTCGCTGTTGCTATTGCATGATGCCTTTTTTACTTTGTCTACTGGTATTGTATTCCACCCAAAAATTCTATGTCGAGATTTCACCGGAAATATGTTTTGAGACCACCTGAATAAAAAAAAAAGGCATTTTTAAGAAAAGGTCCGTGTGTATGTATCTGTGTCAGTCTGTGTCAGTTTGTAGACAGCATAACTCAAAAACGAAATGTCGGTTAAAAACCAAAGTTGGTATTTAAGTTTAATGTCTTTCAAGGATGCGACACGCAGATTTTAAAGAAATAGCCCCACCCTAAACTACCCTTTACATGGAACATTTTTCGAAAATTTTGATTTTCTTGAAAATGACTCTAACGATTTTGATTAAAATGCCATATGTTTGAGATATTTTTATGACAATATCTTTAATTTTCTGGCTATAGCCCCTGTAGTCGCATTTACTCTGGACGACTTTTGCATAACTGGTAAACCGTTAGAGATAGACTAAATCATACTATAAAAATGTAGATCATGCTAAAATACACAATTTATGTCTGAACAAATTTTCTTTTTGGGTGAACGATTTCGGAGATATTCCTTGTTATGTGTGTCAGTTTCGGAAAAATTAAAATTTTCTCCGAAATGGAACATCGTTGTTCATTTTTTATATGTTAAGTGTGCAAAGCGAACGGAATCTCAAAGCTTTAAAAGATTTGACTATCGCTCAAAGCTTACTGTATTCTAACATTCCCCTTGTACCTACAAAGACATAAGCAATAAGATAATTTGTACAAATGTTTATATTAACTAACACGAAGATATAGGAATAAGGGTTTGTAAGAATGATTAGTACAAGAGCAGAAAAAGTCATGTGAGGACAACATATCAGATTTTTTAAATATATCTCGTACAATCTTAATTTTGGGGTAAAATTAATACACATAGGCATTATTGAAATTAAAATTAACAGGTAAGTAATGTTGCTGTAACGTTACTGTTCAAAATTTCGCCTGATTAAAACATTTGTTTTATTATTATCATGATATAAATCACTACATGTATCATGCATCACTCATCAGGGCCATTGCCCATCAATAAAAATCACCAAATTGTGACACGATCATTTTTCATAGTTGTCCTTCTGTCTGTTACAACCGAGTTATATGTAGGAAAAAAAATTGCTGTCAGCATTTGATACTGGTAACCAGACATTGAAGGGACTTTTCAGAGAAAAAGTGGTCAATATTCACTTTTTGCTTTGAATGGTAAGAGTGCTGTTACTATATCAAATTTATTACTATGGCTGAACTGTTCAGCAATGGCACAAAGTTTTTGGTGCTTTAAGTTTATTGCAGTGGCTTTGATAACACGGAAATGTGACCCTGTGAGATAACCTTTTATTGTAGCCTCACCGATTGCATTGTTGGGCAGCTTTCTTTGTCTCTGCCAATCATATTTGTTGTGCAGTATTGCTATAAGTCGATGTCAAAAGAAGCCCGGTCATTGAATTCGTAAGAATTACATGTGAATTCTTTCATTGTTATTAAAACCAAAACTCAAAACACCAGCGACAGTGAGTCAATGAGTAAAAAACCTTATTTTTCTAAGCAAAATTTAAAAAAGTGCTCATTTATCACTAAAAACACAATATCACCAAAAATATGAACAATTCGCAAAAATTCGCGAAAAAATAGTCTCACATATTACTTCTAAGCTATGTCAAACGTATGCAAACCAATTTGTTCTGTAATTAAACAACTTTCTCATTTATCGTTAAAAACAAAAACTCTTGCCTCTGCATATGACATATTTCAGAAGTTATTCTCAGAAACGTTTTGCTGTTCCTATTGGATAATACCTTTTTAAATGTATCTACACATGACATATATGTGTGTGTATCAGAGATGTCTTGCTGTTCCTATTGGATACCCTTTTCTAATGCATTTTGGGTCATTCAACAATATACGGGCGAGAGGAGGTAGTGCGACTTTGGATATGGGGAGCGATTGCGCGTGTTCTTGACCGTAACAATGATGCTGGTAGAACACAAAAGAAAGGTCCGAGGCTACAGGGCAACTAGCGCCTGCGTGTACGTAATTGAACAGTGTGAACACCAGCAAGGTCTAGAAGCTTCTCACAATTCCGCTGAGTCATCCTTGCATGTGTATGGATGGTTTGACGCCGGCTCCAATACAAATAGGTCAGTCATAGTCTGAGCAGTTTAGTTAGAGTTGAGAGAGTGATAGGTTCGTAGTAGTTTTATTTAGAGTTGAGTTGCTTAAGTCGTCCTGTGCAGTTAGTTTTTAGTTACGTGAGTGAGTCAGCCAGCTTGTCAGCGAGTACTTATGTGTCGTCGGGTGACTGCATTATACTAGTATAGGTATAAGAGAAAGTGGAAGTGGAGAAAGACAATGAAAGGTTGAGAAAGATTATCAGAAGAACAATTGTGAATTGCAATAGCAGAGAAGACTACAAGCTGTGTTAGCAACGAGAAAGAAATTGTACATTTGTAGTAAAATTTAGAGGACAATAAAGTATGACAAAAGCAAGAAGATTTTGCATTTTTCCGCCTTTGTTACAATATCTACAAATAACAAATATTTCAGAAGCTATTTTCTCAGAGAAGTTTTGCTGTCGCTATTACATGACACCTTCTTTTAATGTATCTACGTATCACACATATTTCAGAAGTTATTGTCTCAGAGAAGTAAAACCATTCTGTGGTTCTCCAGTAACTAGTATGAACTCCATTACGAAAAACAATCGTAGCCTATTCGTTTGCCCCGCCTTTATCCTACTTAGCTAAGACTCCGCAATAACCATAAGAGGAGTATTAAGTTTCCAAATACGTTTATTTCTAAACTTACAATTAAAGGCACTGCGTTTGAAATATTGAGTATGTAATACTGTGCACAACATACAAAAACTAATTTTAATTCTATAACCGAATAGTATAGGGAACATTTTAAATGAACCCAATTAATATGACGTATAATATTTCCAATTACTACAACCAGTTTTCATGAGCGAAACACTAGTTACCTACTTCCTGGTAGCAATGACTGCTAATCATTGTGTTGTTACATAATGATTGAAGAAGCCTATAGTTATAACCATCAATTATGCTCAGTTATGAGACGTATCCATGCCATAACAAATGAACTGTAATTTTCTGCTATACGTATTTTCTATGCGAATCTTCTTCCCGTTACACATTATTAGATACGTGATGTTAAACTACCATACATTTTATAAGCTTTAAAAGTTACCAAAATATTTAAATTATTCCCGGCGGTCGGCGTATTTCTAGAGGTACCAGAAAAGGGGAGGTTCGTGTTACTTCATCTTGGCTACATAAGTAGGTGAAGTGATGAGTTAGTTGTTACAAACATGAGACGTCGCAGCAGGCAGTGTGTGTGTTTGTGTGTGTGTGTGTGTGTGTGTGTGTGTGTGTGTGTGTGTGTAATGTGTATGTGTGTGTGTAACGTGTATGTGTGTGTGTCAGCTGCATGGGTACGGTCGTCGTGAGAGAGCCGGCGCGTCATCAAGGAATATAGCAAAGCAGTTAATGAGTGTTGAGTGATTGTATCGTCCGAGTCAGCTATTTGAGAGACAGAGAAAGTGAAGAAAAACAGAAAGGAGTGAGTCAAGGCTACGAGAAGAAAATAGTTGTGAGTTGTAATATCACAAAGGACTGTAGACTGTGCTAACGTCAGCAAAAGAGAACTGCGTTGTTGCGCATTCGGTTAGAAGAAAATAAAGTGAGAAAAATAACTGGATAATAACTTGCCATTTTGTTGCATTGGTATCTGAAGTGGGATTTGTCGGTTGTTACAATATATTTCAAGGAATTGTGCCTATTGTAAAATATTTTGTAAGCTCATTCATTGCCGACATGAATCGACCAGGATGTCTTTATTTAGTCTTACAACTTCGCACAGTTATTCACTTCAGTGGGTTAATCTGTCTTCTTGACTTCCAGTTACAAAAATTCAAATAAGGACAAACAATGTATTATTCGTGTTAACTGTGCAATTGTACTGGAATAACATTTGTTGATTTTGGCAATTCTTTGACAAATAAAATTAATTGGAGCTTGCATGAACTATTATAAAATTTATGTTTCTTGGTCACTCACATTGTAACGGACTAGAGGCATTATGAATGATGTTGCATAAAAAGAAAATGCAGCACATGCATAATATATTGAATGCGTAGTTAGAAACCTTAAAATAATTTAGCAATTTACTTTGTGCAATTTCTTGTTGTTTAAGAAAATGTTTGTTTCGTTGGACTTAATTAAATTGCAAAGCACCAGGATATACACATTTTTCTATGACAGGACGAGTGTAAATAATTACAGCAACTGCTTATCATGTGTCTCATATGTCTGACAGTTTGTAGTTTCTCAAGTAGCTTAAGAGAAATAGCAAACAAAAGCATAACATAATTAATATTAGTTTTTAGAGACACAATGTTATAATTTTAATGCTCATTGCGGTATGATACTGGGAGGAAGGTAGTGCTTCATCCATACGTTAACCAGGGATTCTACATGACGAGTGTAATAAATATGTCCAATGTAGTTATTGCTTTTTGGTTTCCGGTATGAGCCGCGTCTTGTTGGTTTGTTTAAGAAATTGAAAATTAAAAATTATGCCGATGTTTCGCCGCAAAACTATGTTCGGTTTCTTCATTGGGTGACTGCCTACTCTGACTGGCCTCGTTCCGTCGGTGAAAGTTCTTAAAAAAGCCAACAAGATACTAAAACCAAAACGTAGTGGACAAAGACCGTGGAAGTCTACGCAATCATTAATACAATTATTATCAATAGAGAACCGTTTCGCCGAAAAAAAAATAATTTGTGTCAAATATTTGGAGCCATCTAGCTTCTTGAATGGATATAAATGGTTTGTTATTTCATTGTCAAGCAAACATTGCGTGAACAATGCTGTAATGCATTTCTGTCTTACTTTGAATTAATTTAGTCACAAATTAATGTTACAATGTAATGCAGTTTAATTTCTAAGAGAGATTTGGCAACGTCACTTTAACATTAACCACGCTAACCACGTCCGATCCCTCATTACTGCACCCCACGCCCGTTGTGGGCACTGCTGGGAGACTCAGCGCATCCGTGAGGCAGTAAGCCTTAGCCTGAAATTGCACTGCTGCGCCGAGGAGTTTACTTAATTTTAAACATTTTACATATTTATTGTCATTAAGCAGGATGAAATTTTACTATAACTCCAAGTTCGCTTAGCTTAAATCTTTAACTGAAAAAGAAGTCACAGAAAAAAAATCTGATGTGTTGCACTCACATGGCTTTCTCTACTCTTCTAATAACTATTCCTACTAACTCTTATTCTTCTATGTTCTTCGTGTTAGTTGAAATAAACGTTTACATAAATTATCTTATTGCTCGTTTTCTTGCGCGTGCAACGGGAATACGGGATTACAGTAGTCTTTGAGTGATAGTCAAATCTTTTAAATATTTCAATCTCCGTTCTCTTTGCACGATTAACGTATAAAAATAAATAGGGATGTTCCATTCGACAGAAGTATAAGTTCTCCAAAACTTAAATAACGAGGAATATCTCCCAAATGGTTCACTCTATAAAAATGTTTTTGGACATAAATTGTGTGTTTTAGCAAGCTCTACATTTTTTGCATAGTAAAATTCGGTCTATCCCTTACGTTTACCGGCGGGCCCTTAAACACCACCACCACATCCAGCGCCACCACCACCACTACTACCATCACCACCGCCACCGCCACCACCACTGACAGCGCCACCGCCACCACCACCGCCACCACCACCACCACCTTACGGTTTACCAGTTATGCAAAAGTCATCCAGAGTAAATGGATCTTCAGGGGCTATAGCCAGAAAACTCAAGATATACGAGTACATTTCATTTCTCGTAAAAATATCTGAAAGATATGGCACCCTAGTCAAAACCGCTGGAGCCATTTTCAAGAAAATCAAAATGTTGGAAATAGTTTCCATGTAAAGGGTAGTTTAGGGTGAAGAACTTTTCTTCAACATTTTCGTGTTACTTTCTTGAAAGACATAAACCTAAAATATCAACTTTGGTTTCAACCGACTTTTTGTTTTTAAGTTATGCTGCCCAAAGCCCGACAGACACATAGACACACTCAGACTTTTTTCTAAAAATCCTTTTTGGGACTTAGGGGGCCTCAAAACATATATTTCCGGTGAAATCTCGACATCGAATTTTTGGGTGGGATTCAATAATTCCTCTACTTACTATGCGTAGTAGTGAAAGTAAAAAGATGCTATGATTATTGCAAAATGGTACTGACCAATATAAATTTTAAGTGTACACTACCTCATACTCGGATAAGGCCAAAATTATTCAGAATCGGCTAGCATTCAAGATCCATTAACATAATGGAGGTAGTTTCCTAAATGTCCGATATCCACTCATATTTTCAATGTAAGACGCAATGTCTCAACTTCACATCAGTCTCTATTTACTTCAAGGTTTTTGTAGAAAAAGTTTACTGCGGATGTTGATTGGTATCTTAGTTGCGATTGAGTAGTACGTGGGCACGGAAATTGAGGCCAAACTAATATCAGTACTCTTATATATCTGTTACAGAGGTGGCTCGGCAAGATAAATGCAGGCCAATTCATTATTGACATAGGAGGCGGGACTTTAGAAAGTGCTTAGTTAAATGTGAACACTGGTTCCCAACATTCTCCCACTTTGCAGGTAAGTAATTGCGCATTTATCTTTCTTTCCCTGTTCTTTGAAGTTAAGTGTCTGATACAGAGTGTTTTGCAATAAATTTTAGAGAAACAAATAAGTGCTCCTGTCAAAAACATATATCCTACCCAGTTTAATTTTTTATCTGTAACTACTCTTATACACAACGATTTCCATAACAAAAGCTGGCATCAGTCTAAATGTTGTGCAATTTATGAATGACGGTAATTTATGTTTTAAATAATTGGTAAAATTGTTAACTAAATATGATGTAGGCACCTCTTCTTTGTGCACTTAAGGTTATAGGCTCGTGTCCAGCGATGTCCAACGTTTGCGAAAGAGGGGAGGCTGGATTTACCTTCTTCCACTTTATGCGGACTATGCCACCCTTATAACACTGTGTTGGAGTGATGGTTTGGTTATATGTACGTTGCGTTTGATTTAGGAAAGCACTTTCAAATCTTATGAGATAAATATCTGTTCGTTAGTGACTTCTTTGGAACTACTAACGTTTAAGAAGTCTACAAATATTTGGCCACAAAGTCAAAGTACAGCCTCAGAAGATCCACCAAGTGATCGTCGCATAACCTATAGCGATGCAGACTTTTAACATAGTTCAATTTGTAGAAACTCTCTTGCCAACTATGTGTAGAGCCATACTCTCTCTTATACATACTATTCTTGTAAATGCTTAGTTCTGTATCTACTGAAATTGAAAATTGAAACAAATAATAAAGAATATCTCAGAAATGCTTCACTCAAAAGAATAATGAAGTATTTAACATACATTGTGTATTTTAACGAGATATATATTTTGTATTTAGTAAGCCTTTTGTCTCTTACTGTTCAACATTTATGCAAAAATCATCCAGAATGAAGAGGTCTTCTGAGGGCATTTCCAGAAAATTCAAGGTATGACTTAGAAACTGCCATGGAATCGCCTGTTATGTCCATCACTGGATGCTGTCTGTGGCTGTACACGTTACAGGCAAGAGTTTAGCATGCTATGTATTATACAGGGAATCATTTCAAACATGGCTAATTTCATAATTATGTCTTTATCGTTTGCTATTATTCTTACTTCATGCCCCAAATAATTAAAGAATGTAACTTGTTATAAAATGTTACACTATAACAATTTTTGAGCGAACAGCGTCTTTACCTCAAAAACCGATTATCTTCCATTTTTCTTTTGAGATATTGAAGTCACATATTTTGCAAGTCTTATTAAGCATATTTAAGGTGTGTTGTAATCATTACAACGTCGTCAGCATATTTATCAAATATTTGCTATATTTAATCTCTTCAGTTTATACCATGTTTATTAAAATAATTATATTTTCATTTAAGTATATTATCAAAATATATACTAAAGAGAGTGTATGATGCTAGATACCCTTGTCTCATACTTTATTTATTAACATCTAATCCTCTTATTTGTTGTGTTTATGACGATTTTGGAGTTTTTGTATACGCTTTCTGCTGCCTTGACCCATTTTAATGACCACTTCGTATCACAGTAGTTACTATTAATCCTATCAAAAGCCTTTCCATGTCTATAACGACCATAAAGGTAAGTTAGTAAATTTTATACTCGTTGCATATCTGTTGTAAAAGAATAACTTATGTTATGTCTTGTCACTCTATCTTTCCTAAAACCTCGTTGTTCTTGAGATACAGTTTTTAATTTTTTAAGATTATTTTTGTGAATAACTTCTAGATAGCAATGAAAACGCTTAGCCCCTATACATTTTATAACTTTTACGATCATGTTTTTTAAAATGTAATCTTTCTTCTGTTCATGTCCATGTTTCTGTACTATATTATTTGTCCAACATTGACTTGTACCTCTTATATTAGGAGTCCCAGATATAGCTTTTCCTCGAATAAATAATATAAGATTTTGACTTTTACCACCATCAATTTTACTATTATTAATTAGAAGAATAGTAGAAAGAGGAGCAGGAACAGGTTGAGGTCAGCCTGGTGGCTCATCTGGTTGGCGCCGGCCTACTAACCCCAAGGTTATGGATTTAAATCCGACTTAGGACGATGGTTTTTAAGCATGCTTAACAGCGACAGCCTATGCTGATTTACCGGTATATAAAAGAACTGCAGAACGGAATTCCGGCGCAGCGGAGTGAAATGATACTGGCAATTAACAGCGTGATTAACAAACAAAATGTTTAGCTATCTCTTTCAAAAATTGATTAATAATGTGTAAAATCCTCGAATTCAGCAACATACGAGCTGTAGCGTTTCTATTTTAGAGCTCTTTCACTGCTTCTTGTGGTTCCGGTATTGTTATAAGATCATTTTTATGATTATTAGTTTTATAACTTTTTCCTGGGTATTCTTGATACATTTCTTCTTGTTCACGCCATAGTTTCTTATAACGTTATATCCATTTTTTATTTATATTACACTTACCCTTGCTTTATCTTTTTTCAGATTTATTAAAATATTTAGCCATATTTTGATGTGAATGTCGTCTTCTACTTTTCATATAAAATGCTTCTTGATACATGTGTATTATTTTCTCGCACTACTTCCCTTCATTTTATAATTTTATCTACTCCCTTCATTATTTTTAATGTTCAGTTTATATCCCCCTTAACTGCCATCCCGCTTAACATCGATGAACTCTCCTGTGGAACATATTGCCTATCTGCAATGACGTTACTCGTTTAACAGTGTTTCTTTTTCTTTCTTAGTTTTAATATTTAGGATTTTTATACAATAAATTTACACACACCACACGCATTCACACTCTCATTCAGACTCACAGACTCTGAGGAGAATGGGGAATGATCCTGGCTAGAGAGAAAAATTCTCACCCCCAGCTAGTAATCGAAACCGGGTCTCCTTGCACAGTAAGCAGGTGCTCTACGGGCCAGCCTTCCTTTTTTTTCGAAAATTTTCTTTTACCCTTCTTGCCTCTCTTATTTTGCTATTTTTGTTTCTTCAATCCATATTTGCAACCCTTTTCTACTCCTTTCTTCTTATCAAGCGTTTCGTATGCAGACTCTCCAGTGTGTGTTTGGATGTTAATTAACTTTCTTCTATTGTTTCTCTAGTTAGTGTGCTATGATAAGTAGTGAACGATATTTGTTGTATTTAGTCTACAAGCAACATAAGACTAGCCTTTTATGTGTAGCATAATCATAAAGTGAGATCAAAGTACTCTAGAAATGTTACGTTTGAGAGCTGTTAGCAACAGGCGTTTTCAGTGGTAAGTACATAAAATACATATCATATAAAATATAATCAATTTACATATCTCATTTAAATGATACAATTAATGATGATAAATTAATCACTTAATCTTTTTATAACAATGTTATGTTTCCTACACAAGGATGTAATTTGATATATAATTTGAGTGTAATAACTCGGTGACTGTTGCTTTGCTTAAAATATACTTATGAATTATTACATTGACCCACATTGAAAGCTGTTGCTTTAACACTTATACATTAGCCCTAAAGTTTATGGCCATTAAAGAATTCTAAATATTTATCTGAGGAGTTATTCTGCAACAGTTATACCAGATAATACAAGAGTCACTTGAAATACTCAACTCTTTGAAAGCGAAACAAAAGAATCTCACTTGAGAGATATCCCTGGAAAATTAAAGCAATAGCCTGGAAAGGTCTATTGTTATGCAAAAAGTGATATGAAAAAAGAATTGCATTTTAAGGAGATACACATTTTTCTGAAACAAGGTATGTCTATCTCCTATGGTTTACCAGTTCCACAAACTTGTATAAATTCAATCAGTATTAAGAGACCGTGACCTTTCATAGAAAGGTCAAACTACGCATTTAATTTATTTCACATATATTATATTTTAATCAACATCATTTGAGCTATTTTTAAGAAAATTAACAATAAGAAATTAAAATTCCAACATTTTCGTAATAAGTATACAGTGCCTAGCAGAAGTTTAGGACCACTAGCTTATTTTACTTAAAACGTTCCTGGTCTTTTAATGTTGCTACAAATATAACATTTATTTTTTAAAAAATAAGTTGGTCTCTTATGCATTTATTTATGTAAAGAATGTTGTGCTGAGACATTTAGTTTTCAAATTACTAAAAATTTATTATTGAAAAAATGCAACAGTTTATATTGTAAATTAATTTGTAGACACTAAACCAATTTGTTAACCGTAGTGTTAATTTTTTTCCACACCTGTATAAAGCGTATGAACGTTTTGGCATATTAAAAAAAATATCAGAAATATCCTTATCATTCTACAATTTTTTCCATAGTTTTTGAAAATAGAAAAAAATTGACCAAAAATGACAGATACTCACGAAAGCATATCTGTCTCCGATCAAGCTATCGTGACCAAACATCAATTATTGGTAGTTTAGCTTTCATTCAACCGATGGGACGTGAGATGTCCATTTTCTGGTGCATCCTTGGAGAAACAAAACAGTGTTATGTCACTGTGTCTGGAAGCAGGAAGTTTTGTGTGACAAATAAAGTAACAAGGTTGGCCCCGTAGCGCAGTTGGCACCTGCCTGCTGTGCAAGGGGTCCCGGGTTCGATTCCCGGCAGGGAAGTAGGAATTTTTCTCCAGCCAGGATTATTCCTCATCCTTCCCTGAGTCTGGAAGTATAATGGCGGCGCCGTGGCTGAGTGGTTAGATTGCTCGCCTACCACCTAGGCGGGACCCGCATGTGGTATTTGTGGTGGAGGAATCGGCGTCTGGGCAGGTTTTCTCCGGGTTATCCGGTTTCCCCCGCCATTCATGCCACCAATTGCTCCATTATCACCCTTTCAATCATCCATTTCGCCTGCATTTCATACCATCCTCTTCCTCACCATCATACCTGGTGATTGGCTGACCACCCGCTTCCAGGTCTTCACTCTGGTCCAGAGGTCCCTCGGCTCCCCGACAGGCGTCTGACGCTAGGCACTGGCTTGTAAGTTCTAGGAGGTGTAAGTCCTACATAAGAGGAGGTTAATCAGGGAAAGAAAAAGAATAAAGTAACAATGAGGAAAAAATGTGTGTAATAAGCATTAAAGCGGCAGATTATTGGATTTACAGGTGCAATAAACCTGATAGAGAAATTATATCATAATTGGGTGTCTAGAAAACATGTGTGACAAATACAATAAAAGAATTGTAAGAAGAAGGTGCAGTGACTGATACACCACACAGCGGTCGACCCAGGGCTACTTCAGTGCACATAGATCAGCTCATTGTTGGACATAGGCAACGCATTATGCTGTACTTCAAGAGCAACAATGGGTTGTTCGCCGGAAAAGTAATTTCATTCTAACCAGCTAGAAGTCCAGCTCTTAATCTTATAGAAAACTTATGGAATGTGGTCGGCCAAGAAACATACAGGAACTGTGTGAGAAGATCTCAGAAGTCTGGAATGAAATTACGCCCCATTAATGCTGAAGACTGGTCCTGAGTATGCAGAAACCTATTCGAATGTGTCTGAAACCTAAAGGAGGCCCTATTGATTATTAAAGAAACTAAGTTCGGTGTTTGTGAGTGATTTCTTAAATTATTTTTATGATATGATTTGACATTTCTGAAACAAATTACATGTATTAAGCAAAAGTAAGTGTAACTACCTTTAAGTCTAAGAGACCTGGATGAAACTTTCAGTGGTGTTAGAAAACAGTTCCTTATATATTAAAGTGGTTTTCTATTGCAAAAAGTGATACATTATTGTTTTTTAAATAAAACAATTTCATATGTCAAGTTGGTCTTAAACTTTTGTTAGGCACTGTAAATTTCAAATATCAGGAATTGTCATGCACAATATTTAGTTGAATCAAATATAATGAATTAGTTTACTTTGCGACACATATCAAGTGAGATGACTTCGCGGTAACGCGTGAGACTCACATTCGGAAGAGCTCGGATTCCATTACGTCCATTCTGATCATTGGTTTTTCCGAAGTTCTTCCTGGTCGGAAAGGCGAATATTGGGGTGGTGTCTTCTTCCATGGCTCTTCCATTTCCCGTCATTTCGTCTCCCTAGATCATTTTACAGGACAACCCCGGGGCTCTGTGTCTGTCGACGGCGAACAGGGGGTTTGCGAGTTGGAACTTCTCGGCTCAATCAAAGGTTGGCCATTCCAGCTTCCACTGCCGAGTAGGTTCCTGACGGAGGGGAGCCTCTGAGCTACCCTGCGATGGCTAGGACAGGTCATCGCAAGCGCCTTCCAACCGAGTGCTCAACCCACTACTGCCGAGTAGGTTCCTGAGGGAGGGGAGCCTCTGAGCTACCCTGCGATGGCTAGGACAGGTCATCGCAAGCTCCTTCCAACCGAGTGCTCAACCCACTACTGCCGAGTAGGTTCCTGACGGAGGAGCCCCTGAGCTACCCTGCGATGGCTAGGACAGATCATCGCAAGCTCCTTCCAACCGAGTGCTCAACCCACTACTGCCGAGTAGGTTCCTGACGGAGGGGAGCCTCTGAGCTACCCTGCGATGGCTAGGACAGGTCATCGCAAGCTCCTTCCAACCGAGTGCTCAACCCACTACTGCCGAGTAGGTTCCTGACGGAGGAGCCCCTGAGCTACCCTGCGATGGCTAGGACAGGTCATCGCAAGCTCCTTCCAACCGAGTGCTCAACCCACTACTGCAGAGTAGGTTCCTGACGGAGGGGAGCCTCTGAGCTACCCTGCGATGGCTAGGACAGGTCATCGCAAGCGCCTTCCAACCGAGTGCTCAACCCACTACTGCCGAGTAGGTTCCTGACGGAGGAGCCCCTGAGCTACCCTGCGATGGCTAGGACAGATCATCGCAAGCTCCCTCCAACCGAGTGCTCAACCCACTACTGCCGAGTAGGTTCCTGACGGAGGGGAGCCTCTGAGCTACCCTGCGATGGCTAGGACAGGTCATCGCAAGCTCCTTCCAACCGAGTGCTCAACCCACTACTGCCGAGTAGGTTCCTGACGGAGGGGAGCCTCTGAGCTACCCTGCGATGGCTAGGACAGGTCATCGCAAGCTCCTTCCAACCGAGTGCTCAACCCACTACTGCAGAGTAGGTTCCTGACGGAGGGGAGCCTCTGAGCTACCCTGCGATGGCTAGGACAGGTCATCGCAAGCTCCTTCCAACCGAGTCCTCAACCCACTACTGCCGAGTAGGTTCCTGACGGAGGGGAGCCTCTGAGCTACCCTGCGATGGCTAGGACAGGTCATCGCAAGCTCCTTCCAACCGAGTCCTCAACCCACTACTGCCGAGTAGGTTCCTGACGGAGGGGAGCCTCTGAGCTACCCTGCGATGGCTAGGACAGGTCATCGCAAGCTCCTTCCAACCGAGTCCTCAACCCACTACTGCCGAGTAGGTTCCTGACGGAGGGGAGCCTCTGAGCTACCCTGCGATGGCTAGGACAGGTAATCGCAAGCGCCTTCCAACCGACTGTCCAAACGGTAAATGTCAGGGAACTCTACGCGTCTCTTCAGCCTGCATTGTCCAGATCTGCAGCCCATACCTGCGGTTCCTTCATCTCATGGGTTCCTCTCCGGAGATATATGTACAGGTGGAGGTGCTAGATGTCCCCACTGTTATCTTATCTACCTCTTTGTAACACATAGATGAAACATTTAAGGCAGTATTTTCTAAGTGGGCTACTTGAAGAAACTCTGTGGCTCTGTGTTCAATAATTTAGAGTAACATTGGTAATTAGTAATGAAATACGTTGAAATGTAAAGTATTTCGGCATCAAATCACATTAATGAAACAACACTATTCCGTAATGTCTGAATTATTGTTCACAATTTAAAAAGCAAGTGTTTATGTTTGTCGAGTATTACAAGTTAAATTAAAAAGGCGATTTTAGATGCTAGCTTTAGTTTTACTTTTAATATAAATTTTTACCAAATGTAATTTTGTTCATCCCAGATGATTTCATTCACTTATTTACTTACATATTTTGAAAAATAAAAACGACAATAAAGTTATAATTATGGCGACACCGTGGTCGAGCGGTTAAACCGTTCGCCTACCACCTATGGGGCCCGGGCTCGATCCCAGGGACTTGCAGGTGGCATTCGTGGTGGATAAAGCGGCACCTGGTCTGGTTTTCTCCGGGTTCTCTGGTTTCCCCCGCAACTCATTCCACCAGTTGTTCCATCATCACCTTTCCAATAATCGATTTCGCCTGAATTTTGCACCATCATCTTCCTCACTATCATACCTGGTGCTTGGCTGACCTCCCGCTTCCAGGTCTTCACTCCGTCTGGTCTATAGATTCGTCTGCTCACTGACAGACATCTGACCCTAGGCACACGCTTGTAAGTCCTATATAAAGAGAGGCTAATAAGGCAAAGAAGAAGTTACATTTATAAAATAATACTTTGATAGAAATTCGCGGCACTAGGCATTAACGGGATGGATTAATTATATTTAAGCCATTGTGCAATAGTGTTACACACTTTAGGCTCTGAAGCAACAGTAATGATAGTGTCAATTGCAAAATAATTTATGTAACCAACTTTATTTCTGTAATATTATATTACATATTTTTAGATAAGGTATTTTGGTTTTGTTACTTACAAGGACTTGTTAGAAAATAAGAAGTGCATTGTCCAACTGTAACTGGAAGAGAAATGTTATATCTCAAAGAAACAGTGGGCAATAGAGATAGAGGTGAGGTGTCGGAGAGAGAATGTGTTTTTGTTGCACAAATGAGGAGAGGGATGACTCCCTAAAAGTATACGTGACCTCAGCACATTTCTTAATCCTCTACATGTTTAATTTCCCATAAGCTCAGAAATCTCATTTCTGCCGTTTGTATGATACTTCCGGTGAATTAGCAATAGTTCAGTGATAATACATAAAAAAGAGCATTAGTAGTTAAATACCAGTAACAATGTTTTTGTGTTTCTGCAATGCACTAATGCGTTATCGTAAACAAAGATCACATTTTGATTTGTCGGGACTTATGCTGGACACATTAAGCGTGAGTTTTGTCACCTACCTGCTAGGGAAATTGAGCTGTTACCAAACATTTTGCATTTAAAATTTTCTCTTTTTTTCCCCCTATTTATCTATCAAAGATAGGAAATTATCTAAGCATATTTTTTTTCAATACACTCAACGATACTGTCCGTGTTTTAAAGGATCATAACTATACACCCTCCAACAGGGTTTGCATTTGTATTGATTACATTACTTAATTTACGGCATTGGAAGTAATCCGTGGATTTGTAAGTCAGTCCTAATGTGTAGGAAAAAGAATAGGAGAGATACTGAGGAGGTTCAGCACTGCATCCAGGCTTGTTGTACCTATGCCCCCAAGGTGGGCACCCCAGGAAGATGGATGAGGTGAGAGGAGACAAGCGACCAGATCCAAACTAAACGGCTGTCATTGACAGAGGTTCCTAAGGTTTGCCAAGTTCTTCGATACTTCGAAGTCTAGGTCTTCCTGGGTTAAGTTAGGGGTTCTAGGCGCGTTGTCCAACACTCCCAGATATCGTTCCCCACACGAGTCCTATGGAAAACGAGGGACAGAAGGAGTTCCTGTGCACATATCATTCCTGCCCAAGCCATACCAAACTCTACCACTGTCATTTGCAATCCTGAAACAATCAACGGGATGAAGAATAAGTGAAATGATCAATGAAACCAAACGGAAGGACAGGAAATTCCGGGAATGTAGTTCTCCTTCCCAGCATTCGCCTAACGACCCGGGGAAACCCCGAAAATACCCATGGGACAGGATGGTCGGCCACGGGAGTACGAGTGGAACCCAGGACCTCCCAAATGCGAGCTTCACGCGTTACCTCGGAGCCATCTTGCTGTGTAAGGTTATCTGTAAATCACTTAACTCATAAAATGAAGAATGATATCGCTGTTGCTTTTTATGCACATTACGCTGATTTCCAGCTATTTATTTCCAATCCGTTAGTAGCAAACTCGAATTTGTTTAGAGGAACTCTGGGCACGGCGTATTTTGCACTTTTTCTTTGCCTAGTCAAATTTCAAAGTTATACAATTATGTTTTTCCACCCATTAAATGAAACAAAATTGAATGGGATGCGAGATTTACGTTCTTTGCTTCGATTACATTATTTATTTCATAAACATATACACGTTTGGAACTGTAAGTATTCATCATTGCCGGTCGGAATGGCTTAATTAGGGGCTGGCCTACTGATCCCAAGGTAGCGGGTTCTAATTCGGTCAAGATCGATGTTTTTAAGTGTGCTTAAAGGTCACAGGCACATGTCAGTAGATTTAGTGCCATGAGAAAGAAATGCAGGATGAAATTTCAGTACATTGGTGGCGCTGATATGATCCTAGCAATTAACATCGTTAAAACGTTTTAAATATTTTTCAGCATTATTTTTGGATCGGGAGACTGCAAGTAAACAAATACGAGATTGAATAATCTCTACCGAGGAAAACACCTGTTCTCCAAACGGGTTTAACATGATGGCTTCCTAATTATGTATAACAATTATATCAAGATATTCCCATTATCCGGAAACATGCACTTGTTCGTAAGAATAGAGTTAACTCTCTCGGAGTTTCTTTAGGACGTTCAGATAATTATGGTATGCTCATCTCGATGACCATCTACCTTCAAAGGAAACCGGTATCGTACATAACATTTGCGAATGGTAGAACATTCTTCGTTTAATGACCGAAAATGTTTGACTTGCCTGAGGCCAATCTACTCAGGTAACAGGATGTAAATGGCTGTTACAAGCAGTTATGCTTTTTACAGCCACTATCAAATGAGAAAAGCCTAGCAATGGACCGGTCCACTAAGATATGGCATTGAGTGGGCACTCAGATGTAATCGAATATACTGGGTGATTGCTAAATGTGGCTTAAAATAGCACTTTCGTATAAATTTGGAATATGTGGAAAACGATAGAGGACAGGGAGAACAATCTGTAGGCTACGCAAACTCGTTCTAAATCGATTATAACTCGATGGCCTTGCTCTGTGATTTTATCATAGAAGTTCGAAGGGCGGCTTTAAATAAACAATAGAATGCGAATTAATTAAAATCGACCTCGGTTATGCAGTAGTATCATCCGGAACTAAAGAAGTCGTGCGTCGATCCCTATCTGGGTAGTTGTACATGGTCTCTGTGCTGCAAGGGACAACAGTGACAGTTGACCGTCAGCGGGAGATAAAATCCCTCACAAGAGGTCAATATGTATGCCATGTCAATTGTTGTATAGTTCATCAATCAGCATATAAACACATTGATGAAATACTACCCTGATTTGCTAATGAAATATTGGACTTCTCATTCATTTAAATGTATTGCCGGGAATTATGCCAAACGTTCATCGCAAACGTGCAAGTACTGTTTGACATCACTAACATTCCAGCATTGCGCACACGAGCGTATGTTCTGACCATAGAGAGTCCAGTGGCGTGTTCTGCCTCTCAGCGAAGACGTGAGATGAGAGACAGTTGAACTAGCGTGTTTAGTCCGTGATAATAGACAACAACAGTGTCAACAACCGTAAAGGTAGCACTTTATTTACAGGACCTTTATTTTCCAGGGAATGAACTCACTCTTGTATATGGTGATGTCTAACATTACAATACTGTTATTCAGTTTTCCAAATATCTTTCGGTGTACAACTTTTTGGGTAGAATAAAAATTTCCTCTACGTAGTGTGCCAAGCAAAGAAACCAAAAAAATGTGATTGCACAGAATTACAATGAAAGAATAATTTCACATGAAAGTCCGTAAATAGAAGATTAGACTGAAATGTATGTCTTGCTTTATTTTCAAGCTACATGACATACCTACCTGAATATTGCAATTTCTCTGGTGGTTGCACTGTCCCCAACTTGTGCCAAATTAAATCACACATAAACAGTTCTTAAAACTTCGATGCAAGTACAATCGCGTTCAAAATGAATAACTATCTCTTTAGAAAATGTAGCATGCATTATACAGATGATAATCCGTTTTAGCTATTTGCGCAAATAGCTCCAGAAAATGGTTCCTTTGCCGCTAGGTAGTTTTCCAGTTTAGATTATAATTTAAGATGCGAAATAGTTGCGTTTCGATCTATATTTTCCGTTTGTCCAGGTTTCCGGTACAGAGGAATCCGGTTTTGCTAATTTTGGCCGCATATATAAAAGCGTCTTATGGGGTCTCGTAAGAAATGAAGAATAAGTACTTCCCAATGAGAGCTGACAACTTTGCAATGTGGGGGAACAGACATGGCTCTATAATGAGGACAAATAAAGGTGAGGGGAGGGGAGGGGGAGGAAGCGCAGATGTACCTGCCGTAGAAAAGCCACGTTTTCCTTTTCTTTAGATTCATTTCCGAATTCTTAAAGATTACAAACGTTGTTTCAAATAAGCCAGACTTGTTGGGTTAAACGATTCTTAGTTATAAGAAAAGCTTTAACTTCGTCCTTAGAATCACGTAAACATAATGCAATATTATATTGACAAATAAAAACTTTAATCCTTCCACACATTCTTCCTACATTTAAACTGGAATTAAAATTCGTATCGAAATAGCTCTAAACATGTTTGTCTATTAAGTTACATTTAATAGTTTCTGCTTTCGATTGGAATGCTTTTCTTCTGAAACCTATACAATAAACCGCCTTTCTTAGGTGGCCTTAAAATGTAATTACATTTCTATGAATTTGAAAATTTGTGAAATTTGTTGAATGTGTTACCAGTATTCCATAGACCAATAAAATCTGACCATGTGTAGTTTCTAATCTGTGTGAAACAAGCAACTGTTGTTCATTTAGAGAGTCGTGAGAAATAATCAGCACTTTCATTTCACATCATTGGTTATAACTATGTACAGCCGGTAGCATGAATGTCATTGCAAAGGGGTAAGCAGAAGGAAAGAAGGCCTCGCTAAATAATAATGACATCCTTGTATTTTACTAAATTTGTTTTCTGTACATATTTGTGTGTATACTCCTCATCTACTTCTACACTGTTACATTAATTTCGGCCAAACATGGTACACAAGGCAGAGATTGCTGTCTAGAATTCCAAATTCCGTCTGCTTCACAAATTATTTAATTTTACGTAAGGCCTACAGAAATTCGCAACCATATCTATATCTTTGTCAGCGATAATGGTAGTAGCTCGAATAGTCTCAACGTAAGAAAAATTGGTTAGGTTTTCCACAGCCTTACAAAATAACAAATAATAGCAAGTTCATAATGCGACGCCGGGCTCGGCGAACATTAAAGGACGGTCGGGGCTAAGCTTCCTCAGAACTCTCACGCGAGCGAACACGTGACTAACACCAATCGAAGTGTCTACACAAAGGGGTTTTCTCCGGAGCCTTCTAGAAGGATCAACTGCGTCAGCGATGGTGCGTTTGTGAAGATTAAGAACAGTCCATGTGACGCCATCTTCTCTGTATAAGGAGGCGAGGGAACAGCACAGCAGTTTGTGAGTTAGAGAGTTACAGCTACAGGCATGAGCCGGTCAGTTTGTCAGTGGGTGTAAGACACACCGTGGTGTGTCGTCGTGATAGTTGCGTCGGTTAACGAGTGCCGAGTGATTGTATCGTCGGAGTTAGTGTATGAGAGACAGAGAAAGTGCAGAAAGACAGTGAAAAGATTGAGTCAAGGTTATAAGAAGAAAAAGTTGTGTGTTGTGATAGCACGAAGGAATGTAGAAGTGTTAACGATGAGAAGAAAACCGTATTGGTGATAAAATTTTAGAAGACAATAAAGTAACAACTATTTTTCACAATATAATATTCGTTGATCTCATCTCTGACATCAATCATGGAGCATTAACACGGTCAAATTTTGTATTTCTCTTGTTTTGACTTTCTTATGTGTTTTCTTAGAAGTTTTGTGCATGATGGTTGCTGAGAATTAACAACGTTATCTTGATATTTCTTAAACAATCGCTTAAGGCCCGTTCATTCCCCTTGCAGTTGCAACAAAATATGCAAAAGAGCATATCTTGAAGCTTTTATCTTGATTAACAGGAAATGAGAACAAGCTTTCGTAACAATAGTTTGTGGAAGAGTGAGGAAAGAAAGTCATATGAATATTACCCATTTTTTAAATTATTTGAGTACCGTTATCCAATACGGAGATTGCGAAGGAGTGAAATGTCCTGATCTACGTCGTCACAACTTGACAACCTTAGGCTGAACAGCTTTGACATACCACTCTGGTTGCGCCAGTATTGTGTCTTTCGCCCTTTGAAGATCCTTGACCTGGGCTACATGGTCAGTCTTTCAGAGGACGGGCAACTGTTCCGAGCAAGGCTGTCCCACTCGCTGACAAATGTTTGAGGAAGTTATTCTCATAAATAAAACTATCCTTCATTTATTAGCTATTTAGTTACGGATTAGTAACATCTGTGCTCACGTCTACTGGCAATGACACCAAGAGGTGCGGGCTAGGAGAGGGAGATAAACTAGATGAACAAAGAGAGATGCTGGAATATGTATAAGAATACCGATGTGTAAACGGGTCATATAAATAAGCTACAAACACTTTCTCATCGATAGGATACCAACCGGGTGGCAACGTGTGCGACTCACATTTGGGAGGTCCCAGTTCAATCCTCGGCGACCGCGCGCTCTAACTTGGGTTTTTCCGTCGTTTCTCCGTCACTTAGGCGATTGCTAGGGTCATTAAAGTTTCCTTCCATCATTTTCCTTCATGCCATTTCCTTATAATCTTCCAGGTTAACTTTCAGGCGCGGGGTGTTTGGCGGTGCCGGCGGTGCCCTGTGGCACCCTGCCTTCTGGAACGAGTGTTAGCCGCAACATATCTGTGCAGATCGCAGTACGTGAGGTGTCCCCCATCCATTTATACCCTTTACCACCTTCTATAGTTCTGAGGGGGGTCTTAGCACCTCGACCTGTAGAGGATCTTTTGTCCCTATGCCCCTGAAAGGGGATCCCGAGAGGGAAGGGTAAGGCGAGAGGACACAAAGGGTGGTTGGATCTGAGAAGGGACGACAGTAGAGGCCAGGGTCCCTAAAACTACAGATTTGAACATCCCAAAGATAGCTAGGGGGACCCTGACATAAGAGACCTTCCTGATCCGGAGTACTAGGATTTACAGAGAGAACACGCCTGTCATGCACACTAAAACTCCCACCGACACTTAGAACCCTGAATAACCAAGCGGATGAAAGGTGAAATGAAATGAGAAGTGAGGTAAAATGAAGGAACAGGAAATTGGGGTGTAACTATTCTTCTCAACATTCGCCTAGCGACCGAGGAAACTCCCATGGAACCCATGGAACAGAAAGGTTGGTCATAGGAAATGAGCTCACGACCTCCCGAATGCCAGCCACACACGTTGCCACGGGGTCATCTCGCTCGGTTTCTCATAATTCATGCTCAGACTTATGAATAGCTGTACGACGTACACCTGCGGACTTATAACGCTCAGCCCCAAGGTCAACTTTAGTAAGGCCTCCCCTGCAGGTAAGATGTCGGCCAATGCCAGCACTCTTGTAGGACCGATCTGCTTTCCTCATTGTTAAGCCCTCCTTCACGTCAGGTCACGATCTCTGCTGTACCCGTTTTCACCAATATCCGGCACCGTCTACAGTGTACCTATCACTGCACGATGGTGTCTATTATCCTGTACAAAACGCGTAGTATCGCTCTTAGGGGTCAGTGATGGCAGCTCCGACGTGCCCCTTTTCACCCCGATACTCATTCGTTTACAGTTAGTTTGTCGGCATATGTAGACGGTCCCTCACTGGAATTCCTGGCCAACCATACTCCCAGCACACACCTATGGGAGATCGTCAATGTTCCCCGACGTTCCCCCGTCCCACAGAAATCGAATTCTTCCACACGAGGACAGTTGTTCCCTTGACTACCTCCATCGTCAACACGGTCGTCTGCATGGTCGTCTGCTAGGTCTTCAGCGCATTGTTGATGGTCTGATCTTCACCGAGCATTAGAGCCTGATGTATCTCGGTGTCGCGCACCCCGTCTTCGGAGTAGATCACTTTCTGGTCACACGTATCTGGCCAGGAGGTACAGCAGAGCCTTATTAACTATTACTTCACTAACACGGGCGAACTCCTACAACCTCTCCCTTTGTTGTTGTACTCTTAACTTGAGCTGGCTGCGATAGGCTGCAGCCTGACGATGTTTTCCAAACCAGTTTTCAAGAGCCTCCCAGATGTTTCGGGACGCTGCCGACATCGGAATCACGTTCAGTATTTCTGCCGCCCGACCCTGGAGGCAAGCTGTCAGCTGCTCAGCTTCCTCTTCCATGGACCATCGGCTGCGGGCAGCAATGGTAGCGAATTGTTGCGGAAGACTTCAAGGGTAGATATACCGTCGTACCTGGGTGGCTTGACGCGTGCGGATGTTAGTCGCATCCTGGTGTGTCGACCTCCAAGTTCTTAGTTTCGCCGAGAATTTGTAATGCGTTGGCCGGAATTCTTCTCGCTTCTTTCACGCCAATTAGTTGCCTATGGATTGCTGCTGTTAGTTCTAACCTTACTGTACATTTCTGTTAGCGTCTGCTGCATTCCGTTATTCAGTGCTGTCTTCATTTCTGCCTTCATTTTTGCCATACTAGCGAGTAGTTGTTTCATCATTTCTTCAATTGAGAGAGTTCCTTCCACTCTTGACATCAATGCAACAATACTCAATTTTCCGCTATTTATTTTCTCGAACTTTTACAATTGGTATGACCTTTCATACACCAATTCAACACAATTGCACTAAATCTTTACAGTAACTTCCACAGTTAGCCTTTTTCAACCTAACAGTCACTTCGTCTGTAAAACTCTAAAGTTACTTTTCTCTATTTACATTTAACTATTGGCTCACTTAACACAAATGTACTAAATTACACTCTTAAACTCTATTTCAACATAAACTTACTTGCTTGGCTTTTAAAACTGTCGCTGTTATTTTTTCTGCTCCTTAGCAACGATCGTCCAAGGAGCGTCTAATCTATGGCAAGCCTAATCCATAGAGATCTTAAGCAATGCCACACTATATTTCCTTATAGATACAAAGGAAATAGTATAATAGGTACAGTAAACTTAAGTGATAAGACCTTTTAAGAGCTGGTCGCAACGTGATGACCTTGATGGAGAGGACAAAAAGCGGACAGCGAATTGAGAAAATATTTGAAAATTCAAAACCAACAACAAAGAATATCCCGAAAGTGGTTGTCTTAAAAAAAGGCACAAGTTGTGTTTTGACGTCATCTACATCTTGCGAGCAGTAAGACTTTGTCTACCTCTTACATATGATAGTTTGATGAAAATCGTTACAGTCATTTTTAAAATTATTAAAATTGTTTAAACATTTCCCATATTAAGTGTAGTCTGGGGTTCGTTCCTGTCATATCCTTGCAAGATGCTGAACTTAAAATACTGTTGTCTTAGTTTTTAAGCGCTGGCACGTGCGCGAGATACGTATGGAAGAACCTCCAAATGTAAATACTGGATACATCTCATTAAGGTGACTTCGAAGCTATTGGCATTCACACCTTCCTCTCATCTATCGCTAGTCTTCTGCCAGAGGCATTGCTGATAATATCGCTTCATAGTACTGATGTCATGAGCAGGTGATTGCTGGTAGCAAAGGATGAATAAATCTGCACACCTGGTAAACACACACACACACACACACACACGCACACACACACACACACATACACACCTTTTCAAAAAAGGTATTTTTTTATTCGGGGACCTCAAAATGTGTGTTCTTTGCGAAGTATCAGTATCGTAAGTTTGGGTGAAACGTAACTCAGGTCATACCTACTACTTTCAAAACAGTAAACACCCAACTGGAGTGAGATCTGCGCGAAGGGTCACCTACCTAATTCTCAGGTGTTCCTAAACAAGGTATACGAATGAAATTTGTCATATATGCTCCCCTTTCTGTTCAAAGGGCATGGCAGCCATTGTCTCACCTCGCATCACGAGGGTGACTGAGGAGGTGGTCCTGGGTATGGACGCCCCTAGGAGTCACGAGGCGGCGCTCGACGTCGGCAGCAGGATCCTGCGAGTCGGACAGGACAAGGTAACGCTCCGAAGCCCCGTGAAAATGTATAGGTCTGCAGAGTAACCCTGGAGGAGGTTGCTTTAGGGTCCACCAAGATCAAGGTGTTTCCGAAAGCTAGGAGAAGTCAGCGGTCGTGGAAACCCTTGGGCGCAGGAAGGCCTGCACTCGGAGGGTGAGAAGATCGGCGATGGAACCTATCGCATAGAGGGGTTACCCCGAAAAAAGATACCGGTATTGCTACTCGTGGCGCACAGCGCTGTGCTGTAGGGGGCAGTGTGACATTGCTTAAGATCTCTATGGAGTAAGCTTGCCATGCATTGCATGCTCCTTGGATGATCCTTGCTGAGGAGAAAATTAAAAAAAAAAAAAAAAGACAGTTTTGAAAGCTCCAAGCAAGAATGTTTATACTAAAAAAGAGTTTAACAGTGTAATTTAGTACATTTGTGTTGAGTGAGCCAATAGTTAAATGTAAATAGAGAAAACTAACCTTGTGAGTTTTACAGAATAAGTAACTCTTAGGTTGGAAAGGGTTAGCTGTGGAAGTTACTGCAAAGTTTGAATGTAATTGTGTTAAATTGGTGTATGAGTGGTCATACCAATTGTAAAAGTTCGAGAAAATAAATAACGGAGTATTGAGTTTTGTTACAATATAACAAAGCCATTTCTACAATGTTTTATCTCGATTAACATGAAATTGATAGAAAAATAAGCATTTTTAAGCATAGTGTTTTCAAGAGTGGATGGAGAAGGTCACCTGACTGCACACATAAGAACTGAGTTGTAGTTAAAGTGAACGCAAAGTGACTCGAAAACAATCTGGACTTCATCGTGTGCATAGATATAACGTCGTCATGCAACATTCGTGCATGGGTTGTGTTGGGTGCCACTTTGTACATCTTTTGCAACTTGTTGATTATATGTAGATCATCTTGACTTAACTTAAATGTTTGCACATAAGATTTACGATCCATCCTGACATTCTTAGGATTGCACCAACCCAGGAACACCTCCATGACCACAAGTTGCCATACCGAAGTTGTATTTCGAACCCACCATAAGCTCCTTATGTTTGCGGGCAAACAATTTGAATCACTCTGTATATTATAGAAACATGGATGATGTTAGCTCCTAGTTACTCATTTTCTGATGGCCTAGTGCTTTGTACTTCTTGCATCAACTCATAACAAACATAAGACCACAGTTACCATCTCAGTATGTAGGTATTACTTAAAATCTGGAAAAATTCAAACGAATAGCAATGACTATGAAACAGCTAATGCTATGAAAAATGTAGCTAAAATAATCAACTGCTCGTCTCTAGGATATACTTTTCCTGTTTCAAGTCTTATTTTACAGTCGTAAATACAAAGACACAGCCTTTTTGTGTGTCCGACGGACAATAACACTTGAAACAGGCTATCAATAAACTCAACTGCATGTTCGAAATATTGACTTGTAAACCACGCTGCAACACGTTCTCCTAATGCACTCATTTTTTCCATGACTGTGTCATAGGGGATACAACGTGATAGTGATGCTTTTAGATATTAATGTCCAATATAGTTCAATTTAACAATAAATGGCTGATACACGTATGCTGCATGTATGCCAGTAATTC
>JAUKNM010000090.1:557500-650000 GCA_030765045.1 Tenodera sinensis
GAACCATTAGGGAGATATTACCTGTTATTTGTGTGGTTTTAATACTTATACTTTTCCCAAATGGAAGGTCCCTATTCACTTTTTATCCTTGGCCGTGCAATTTCTAAGCTTGCATATGGCGACCAGCTTTAAAGGATTTGACTATCGCTCAAAGCATTCCCGCATTCCCCTTGTACCTACAAGAAAATTAGCAATAATGTAATTTCTGTAAATGTTTATCTCGACTAAAATGAAGAAGATAGAGGAATAAGAGTTTGTAAGAAGTGTTGGTACAAGAGCAGTAAAAGTCATGTTGAGTGCTACAAAACAGATTTTTTGAGCTACTTTCGACTTGACTCCCTTTTCCAAATATTGGATTATTTAAAATGAAGTATCAGCGAAACATGGTGTTTATATTCACCATGCTTCTTTAGCATCAGGTTCCTGGTAACCTACATGAGCTATATGACTACCTTTGCTTTATAAAAACAGGAATATGACGGAATGCGACTCTTGTTTATACGGTTTGTTCCAGCACACTTAGGTATTATCTTTTGGGAGGGCATAGCTAATTACTATGAACAATTTTGTACAAATTGGCTTTGTGATCCGGATCTGCATCTCAGTGACCCTCGTTGCGTAGAACAAAAAGTGTCAGAAATGTGTCTAGTGAAAGCGCTTTGTTCAACACGTTTATCTATGCAGTCTAAGGTTAGAGTGAGCGAGCGAGCGGGCGCTAACGGATCTAGCCTTGGTAGCCTGTAATTAGCTAGTACGCTGGTGACCATTACCCCGGGGCCCGTATATGACCCTAGTGTCAGGTGCGGATACGAGGATTACAAGGTCACAGACACCATTGTTTACACTCACATACAGAAGGCAATCATTTTCCAGATACACCCACGACCCGAAACGCTCCATAAGAACACAATTACTCCCCACGTATGATTATGTCTGTGAAAGTAAGGCGAGGCCAGTCTGCAGGTTGCTGCAACATGTAAATAAATTTAATCGGCAGCTCCGGGTGCAAAGGAAGGGCGTATCCGTAATTTGTTAAATTTTGCGGCAGAGCAAAACCGTTCTCACAGTTGCCCCTTTTGTGCAAGCTGCATATGTCAGACACAGTGTTACTGAACCATTTATAACACCGTTTATACTGCCACTCATACATGACTTGGCTGAAATCAACCAATCATGTGCATAACAATTTCAAATTACAACCAATGACACCCTTCATTCGCAAAACAGTCATTAGATTTCATTATGATCTCTGCTTTTCTAAAGTTATGATCACGTTAGAGAATCTGGTTGCACTCTTCTACGGATGCGTAACAGCTTACCTAATTTGACGCAACAAAGTCGCTATTCAAATGTCAAAATGGCTGCTTCTCGCTTCGGTGAACCATCTCATGCTGGAATAGTGGAATAATTTGAAGAGGGGATACTCAGGATACACATACACAAGAAATATGTTTGGAAACAGTTTGAAAACTTTTGTATTGAATGAAATTATAAAGTAACAGGAGATACTTCAATTACTGACATTGCCAACATGTTAAACGATTGGAGCATCAATATGAGAACCTTGTAAGCCGTGCCAATGGACGCTGGCACACGTGTACTAAGTGGTTAGGACTTACAATACACCATTTAAATAACATTTCATTCTTTAATTCACGAAATTATCTTAATAAATCCAACTCGTGGTAGTCAAATTCTCTAGAGAAATTCTCTCGTAACTTCGTGAACTTATGGATAATCTGACAATTACTCGTAGCATTACTTATGATAAAAATATGCACACTCTCTAGATCTTTGTTCAATCTCGTGTATTATTTATATATAATACTTAAATAACAACAGATTATTGTAACCGCAATGTGAATCACGACGCATTTTGATCGGAAATGATCTCATGGCTTCCGAGCTATACAGAACTCTATGGAAGACAATCAGAATGAACAGGACTCCACAGCAACTTTCCATTTATTTGTAAATTTATTATTTGCTCCATTTACGAGGGGCGTCTCAAAAGTAACTTGCACTATTTTTTAAAAAATAAAAAAACGTTTAAATATTTTAAAAAGGGTATATTTTGAAAGCTACATTCAGTACCTATCTTTCCACATAATTTCCTTGAACCTAAATACCTTTTTGATACCGTGGTAACAGTTTTTTTAACCCAATGTCAAACCACTCTCCCGCCAAACTGGATAGCCATCTTTCCACTTCTTGTTTCAGTTCCTCGTCATTTACGAAGCGCCTTCCCCCAAGATGTTGCTGCAGCTCCTGAAAAAGATGGTAATCACTCGGTGCAAGGTCAGGTGAATAAGGTGGATGACCAAAAACATCCCATCGAAACTGCTCAAACAGGGCTTGAGTTTCACGAGCAACGTGCGGGCGAGCGTTATCATGGAACAGAAAAACTGTTTTGCTCAACTTTCCCCTCCTTTTGTTTTGTATGGCTCTTTTGAGTTCTCTCAGCACCTCACAATAGCGAGCAGCTGTCATAGTGGTCCCACGGGGCAGGTAATCGATTAACAGTACTCCCTTCGAATCCCAGAATATCGTTGTGATGACCTTGACAGCCGATGCAAGAACTTTTTGCCTTTTTTTGGAGTTGCCTCATCCATTCGTTTCCACAACTTGTACACACTTTCGATAGACACAGATCCTTAGAAATAATCCTGTGAAGTGATGCACGGCTGATTTCAATATACGGAGGAAGTTGAAACAAACCTGCATCAAGTGTAAGGCGCTGATCGGTGTTCACGACTGCTCGAACCTCGTCAACAATATCCGGAGCGAGGGAAGTGGAGGGTCGGCCGCTTCATTGCTCATTGTGTAATGTTGTTCTCCCTTCAATGAACGATTGGCGCCAAAGAAAAACCATTTGTCTTGACAAAACGTCTTTTCCATAAACACTGCACAACTCGCAATGAATTTCAGTCGCACATTTATTTTTTCCCGTCAGAAAACGGATTACAGCGCGAACTTCGCAATCGGCGGTAGGAACGAGTGGAGTCTCCATTGTTACTGCAGTTTTAATGTCCAAGCAATAAACTTAGTAGCCTAGGAATTTTACGGTGCTGCTACTACACCCATACCTATATACCCTGGGACTTTCAGACTTTTTCCGCCTACCGCGCGGATTTAAAAAAGTAGTGCAAGTTACTTTTGAGACGCCCCTCGTATATGCCACCTATACCATCTATAATCACATTGGAGGCGTTTTCTTCTGGAACAATTGCTCTTCGACGTTGATGTTCCCCCGTTTAATATTTGTGTAATTCTCCGTTTGTTTACGTTGGTCTTTCTTTAAAACACACACACACACACACACACACACACACACACACACACACACACACACACACTCACATACGCACATGCACATTTACACTCTCACTCATACTCCCCTAGGAAGCATGATGAATAATCCTGTCAAAAGAGAAATTTCCATCCTTCAGCAGAGATTCAAACTCCAGACCTCTGTTCGTACGTAATTGGCTGTGATGGCAAATGCTTATACCCTCCGATGTCCATAGCGGACGGATAAGTGAAGTAGTATTTGCCTTCCACCCGGGTTAACTTTGCAACTGATTTCCTCTGTCTCCTGGAGATCATTTGTTCTCGATTGGTTGGTATGATGTTTTCCACATGGTGGTTATTTCATATTCTCAGTTTTCTTTATTTTGATGTTTATTCTTTCCTGTTGAGGTTGAATGGCTTTTGGTAAATTTCAGTGGGCTTGCACCTAGTCTAGCGTTAAAGTCTGGCATTGAGAAAGGACTGATGATTTCATTGTATTGTGTAATATAATTGTATAACTCACTACAAAGATGTTTTTTAATTTTAGAGAGGGAAATTGTAATTCATAGCTTCAAAGCTTTTAATATCAAAAGAAAGCAAAATAAGTATATCAAAACATTGTACATCAATAATAACCCTTTTATAGTTTATAAATGTTGTTAAAACGTTTCAAACGGAAGTGTTTATAGCTTTACGTATGTTTATAATTCGTCAAAAAGCTTTGCATTGTCCATGAAGATTTTTGTAACTCGTTTTTCGCTCTCTATTAATGGGTTAAAAATAATTAATTTTTACTTATCCTACTACGTATAGTAAGTAGTGGAAGAGTTGTATTCGACCCAAAATTTCGTGTATATGTGTGAGTGTGTGTGTGTGTGTGTGTCTGTGTGTTTATGTGTCTGATTCTGAACAGCTTAACTCAAAAATGAAAACTATGTCAAAAACCAAAGTTGGTATTTATGTTTAATATATTTCAAGGACACGACAGCAAGATTTTGAAGAAAATTCCTCCATCCTAAACTATCGTTGAGATGAAAAGTTTTGATTTTCTCAAATATTGGCTCTAATGGTTTTGATTAAAGTGCCATGTGTTTAAAATATGATTAAGGCAAATGAATTGCATATTTTGAATTTTCTGGTTATAGCCCAAGAAGTCCTCTTTACTCTTAATGAGTTTTGCATAACTGATAAACTGTAAGAGATAGACCTTACTCTACTAAATCTTACTCTAAAAAAAATATAGATCTCCTTAAAGCACATATTCATGTTGTTTCTGGAGTTCACTATTTCCGAGATATTGCTTCTCATTACTTTCAAGTTTCAAGCTTTTGTCCTTTTCCTTAATTGAAATGGTTATTTTTCTTTTCTCCGTTTCTCCTTTCCTTCTTTTCATCGCAAGCATTTGTTACCGCGATGAAAACACTTGAATGCTGTTTTCGCAAGATATAACTATGAAAATTTTGGCTACATTTAATTGTGAGTGTTTTATTTTAAGTTTAATTTGTATTTATTATTTGTTATAATGCTGTTTTCAGCTGTTCCTACAGTTCGCTTACTCTTTTGCTCCAAGAGTTTTCACAATGCCTTTCAAAGACAAACTAGCTTTAACTCTAATCTAGAACTAGGCAATATGATGCTGCCGTGATTTTCCATTGCATATCGCAGTTTGGCAAGGAAATAGCATAACACTGAGGCAATTTTGGACGTAACTTGAATATATATAACAGCTCTAAGGTGTAACTGTACATTCAATAACCAACATCTGATAATGGAGGAGAGAAAGACCTAGATGTCTTTCCAAATTCATACACAGGGAGGATATGGAAGGACAGCGAGAAGATCATCCAATGTAAATACTTCTCACCTTATTTTTCTGATAAACTTTTGTAAAAAAAAACACAGTTCTCGTCTACTGACCTGAACAAAGTCCACAGTCTTTCGTGATATTACAATTCACAGCCGTTTTCTTCTCGTAGCCTTGATTCAGTCCTTTCAAGGCTTTCTTCACTTTCTCTGTATCTCAAACACTAACTCTGACGATACAATTACTCAATAGTCATTAAAACGTCTTTTCTTTGACTAAACGTGTCTTTCACGACGACACACACAGCTGTCTCGCACTTCCTGACACATTGACCGGCTCAAAAAGAGCCTTCACGCGCTCCACAAGCTTTTACACATACCGGCGATGACATAGCCAGGTCTTTCTCGAACGTCTACAAACAAGCCGACTCGTCATTTCTCGAATGCCTTAGAAAACCCTTTGTATTACTGTTTGATTGTTGTTAGTCTCGAGTTTGCTCGCATGAGTGGTGTTGAGAAGCTTCATCTTGAACGCCTTTGTTACGCGCCGCGGCAGTAGGTTGGGACAGCCAGACCCCGACCGTGCTTGTTGTGTTGCCGCTGCCGGGGACCGGCGTCACAATGTTTTCAATAAACGATAAAAAAAATTACGAGAAATCTTACATCGTGTGGCAAATTCACTATTATACTGTGTTTTCAAAACTATTATCTAGGGACTGGCTTTGCTTTCTTGAATTTAATACATAGTTCATTCTAGTTCCTCTTCAACGACATCTTTAGGTTCATCGCATTCTATTCTGAAAACTGAACCTACATTTCAGCTAAACAATGCAAAACAAAACTCCAAACGCAGAGTTCTCCCTTCACAAGGAATTATACTTATGTATAGTCAGGTTGTGTTAATCTCGATAAATATCTGTCCAAAAATGTTTCAAGTCAGGCAAAATGGCCCTTTTATATGTAGGTGCAGAGAAAGCGCTCAGCTTTTCATCTCAGAAATAGATTTCTATCATAAGCCCATGCAGAAGGGAAGAGTGTAATCCTTCATTGTCAAACACATTATGTAGATAGCGCACGTAAGTAGGCCTCGGAAAATCTATGTATGTAACGGCGAGTATAGCTAAAGCCAAGTAGTAAGTTATTTGACAAACTGCTCAACTTCATATTCTAGCCTCTGCCATATTAGTAATTAGAGGAAGTATTGTGTTCTACTAATAAGCTCACTATCGAGATTTCAATGGATATACGAAATCCTCTGAATCCGCCACCAAAAGCATTTGTGTGTGTGTGTGTGTGTGTGTGTAGTGTGTGTGTGTGTGTGTGTGTGTGTGTGTGTGTGTGAGAGAGAGAGAGAGAGAGAGAGAGAGAGAGAGAGAGAGAGAGAGAGAGAGAGAATATGAGTGACAAGGTCTGGGGTTCTTTCCGTTACAGTAGGTAGCTCACTATCACTATGAAACATTTGAATGTTGCTTCCTATTTATAGAACTAAGCACAGTTTTTGCTGAATGTTTAATCATTTGCACGCAAAAATGTATGGTGAGTAACGTGATATCAATAGAAGAATAAATTTACATTAATACTACAAGTTTACTAACCCCTCAGCATAACCCATTCTCGGTCAAGACTTACCTCTACCCACCACAGGCATCAAGAGTGGAGTGCAGTAACTGGAGGGTGGGACGTGGTGAGCGTCCCGGTCCCTCTGGCCGGCATATACCGTTTTCTCGATCAAGCAGCACCTCAGTTGGTCTCTCATGAACTTAACGAGACTGAGTGCACCTCGAATATGGTCTCCCAACGGAAGAAAACCCATATGCAGGTAACCGGAACAGAACCCTATTCTCCGGCTTGGTAAGGATCATATATAAAAGATCTGATGTGTTGCACTCACATGACTTTCCCTACTCTTATACCAAGCATTCTTACAAACTCTTATTCTTATATCTTCGTAGTGTTAGTTGAGATAAACATTTGCAGAAAGTGTCTTACTACTTGACCGTCTCCGTAGCACAGTTGGTAGTGCGCTTGCCTCTGGCGAGCGGAGGATCCGGGTTCGTTCCCCGGTACCAACATGGAGATTTCATCCCCTCTGAGAGGTCTGGCATGGGGTGCACTCAGCCTCGTTAGTCCCGGGGGGATCAATTGAGGAGCTACTCGGAATGGTAGCGGCCCCAGATCGTGAAGAACACACAACTGGCCGGAAGGGATAGGGGCGCTGACCACATCCCACCCTCCAGTACTGCACCCCACTCATGACGGGCAGAGGCAGGGAACGCAGCGGAAGGGTGGCAGTTTTATTTAAGGGGGACATGGCAGAGCCCTTTTGCGATATTTTTCACATTCTTTCCTAACTTTCTAGGGGCGTGTTTGCAAAATTTGCTGCACACACCTTGGCGAGCTTCTAAATTCTGTTTTGTATAAAAATGCACACTATTTAGTAGTAGGGGTACTACTACGAGTACTACTACTACTACTACTACTACTACTACTGCTGCTGCTACTACTACTACTACTACTACTACTACTAGTACTACTACTACTACTACTACTACTACTACTACTACTACTACTACTACTACTACTACTACTACTACTACTACTACTACTACTACTACTACTAGTACTATTACTACTACTACTACTACTACTACTACTACTACTACTACTACTACTAATAATAATAATAATATTAATAATAATAATAATAATAATAATAATAATAATAATAATAATAATAATAATAATAATAATAATAATAATAATAATAATAATAATAATAATAATAATAATAATAATAATAATAATAATAATAATAATAATAATAATAATAATAATAATAATAATAATAATAATAATAATAATAATAATAATAATAATAATAATAATAATAATAATAATAATAATAATAATAATAATAATAATAATAATAATAATAATAATAATAATAATAATAATAATAATAATAATAATAATAATAATAATAATAATAATAATAATAATAATAATAATAATAATAATAATAGCAACAAAGATGAAGATGAAAGCACAAGAAGAATTCTAGACCATATATATTGCAAAAGCAAAAGCCCTTACTGAAGAAAAATTTTTAAACCAATTCATGTAATTGTATATTTCTTAGAAAACTTACGTTTTAGTTTAATGAGCATCATAAATCAGAAATGCATTTTAAAAATTATGAACATTGCATCGTCATGGCATTATTACTTTCTCTATTACGCATAGTAAGAAGGGGGAGTATTGCATTCGATCCAAAATTTCGATGCCAAGATTTCATCGCAAATGTAAATTTGAGGGCCCCAAAATCCAAAGAAAAAAGCAGTTTTAGAAAAACGTCCATGTGATTGGGTGTGTCTGCGTGTATCTCTCTGAGCAAAATAATTTTAAAAAAACGAAAGGTCCGTTAAAAACCAAAGTTCGTATTTAAGTTTAATATCTTTCAAGGATGCGACACGAAGATTTTGAAGAAAATTCCTCCACCTTAAACCAACCTTTACATGGAAAAGGCTTAAAAGTTTTGATTTTCTCAAAAATGACTAACGATTTTATTAAAAATTTTAAGATATTTTTATGGAAAACGAAATGTAAATTTTATATATTTTCTGGTAATCCTGTTTGCCCTTGATGACTTTGCATAACTGGTAAACTGTAACATGTAGACCAAATCTTACTATACCTACATTAAATGTAGATCTCATGAAAATGCACAAGTTATATCCATATGCATTTGTTTGTGGAGTGAACCATTTCGGAGATACTCCTTGTGTTTTGTGGGAGTTTTGGAGTACTTAAACTTTTCTCAAATGGAAGACCTTATAAAGAGAACGAAATTTCAAGCTCTAAAAGGTTTGACTGTCACTCAAAGGCTACTATATCCCCATATTCCCCTTGCACCTACAAGAAAATCTGCAATAAGATGGCTTCTCTATTTCGTTTCTCGACTAACATGAATGACATAGAGGGATAAGAGTTTGTAAGCCTAAGTACATTAGTATAGAAATTCACATAGTGCAACACGTCAGGTTTTTTAAAATAAACTAAATTGTTGTTTTGAAATGCATATTCCAAATCCGATTAAACACATATGCACCAAAGCTCACAGCCCCATTTTATTCAGTCACAAACTATGGCTAAAAGATTAATAAAAAATAAAGAAGTAAACAAAAAGAAAATCCAAACATTCAGTAAAATACCTGGGGTTTTGGAAATTTAACTGATCGATCCCCATCTTTGCAACATTTTAGCAAGCTGGAAGTATTTACCACTCCCCTTGTCTCCCTATTTAGACCTCTGTGGTAAATAACTTAATTTCGCAAAGTTCAATGGTAACAGCTGAACTGATTGTATTACACTGATATCACTGCTTGTTTATTTGATTAATAGGCAGTAACCATAACAGTAATTTACAGTTCACGCATTAGTTGAATGTGTAAGTGCTTGTAATTTGTCATGAGGTTGGCGCTACAATGTACGTGTTTTTTACAGCACAGACGTGACGCATGTCTCGGACAAATTGTGTTGTGGTCGCCAGGAAGTCACCTGTAAGAGCTAGGGACTACTTTCTATTCCCGCAATGTAAACAGGACTGCCCTTCATATCCATTACTGTTTAACTACTTACATGTGGGCTCGCCATGTGGAAAACGGAGTTTCCTGCAAATGAGAAAACGCTTTCGTCGTCAGCTTGACCTCTTGGTGCTGCCACATCCTGCTGCCTGCCTCGCTTGCACGCGACTGTATCCCAGAGGTCGTGAGCTCGAGGGTGGAGTGCCTAAAACTAAATGTCCGAAACACAACTTCCTGCTTAACACGTGAAAAACATTCTTAACTTATACAGCATGACAAAAAATACTATCCTGGAACCAACGTAGCAAATCCAGGTATAAAACTCATGTAATGGCAAATATGATCGAACGGGATAGTTCTGACGGTAGTGTCTGAGACCCGCATTCCGCAGGTCGTGGGTTTGATATCCGTGGCCGAACTTCCTGACCCAGAGTTTTTTTTTGGGGGGCCGGTCACTAGGCAAATGCTGAGAAGCATAATTACATCCTCTAAATTTTCTGTGCCACCATTTCACCTTACTTCTGATTTTCTTTTAACCTTTATTTTGATTGGGTATTTCAGGGTTCTATCTGTCGGTGGGATTTTTGGCGTGCATTGCTCTCTGTGCTGCTCGCCCTCCGAATAGAGTGAGGCTCAGAGTCCCGAGACTCCAAGGGATGAGTAAGACTGCAGGGGTGAGGGGAGACGGTTATAGGAGCACCATCTGGGAGTTCAAATCTGTAGTCGTTAGGTATCCTGCCCTCTGCTGTCGTCTCTCCTCAATCCGGCTACCCTTAGTATCCTCTCACCTCACACTTCACTCCTGCCTCATGTGGGGTGCCCGTGTGGTCCAGAGACACAAAAGACATCATTGGTCGAGATGCTATGTCCTCCCTCCGATTTTTGTTATAGTGGCTAAAATGACTGGGATTTTTTCGTGGTTTGCTCAGTACTCAGGTAAACATCGGAATAGAAATTACAACACTACGGCAAGTTCTCTCATATTATAAAACGGAGGTGACTAATCAGCTAAGCATTTGTCTGACACACACAGAACACGTACATCAAAGAAACTCTAAAACCAGGGTTACCAAATGGCCTAGTAGAAAGAAATATATTAGTACATATTTACAATTGCTCTTCATTCCCGGGGCTCTAATGACCTAGCTGTCGACGGTCCCTTAAACCCTAATCACTCACTCACTCTTCATTCCCCACACGCAGCCTAAGGATAGCTTTCTAAATGAAACATTCAAACATCAAAACTACGCCTCTAGTTGGACTACGCTCAGTAGTATAAAAACTTAAGGGACGATATTCTAATTATTTTGGAATTAACAAATTGGTTAAGAAGCCTGGACATTATACTGACAGAGTGTACATTTATTTTTATCTAAGAAGTCTCCAAATATGTGAGACTAAGTTGCGTCACTTCCAGTGTACCTATCAAATCAGATGAGGGAATACAAATGGCGCTTGAAAGCCTTGAAAAGGTCTTACAGACTGGGGATTGGGATGTGTGGTTAGTATCCCTGCCACGAAAATTCATTTTAATTTCTCTATTACATATAGTAAGTAGAGGAAGTATTGTATTCAACCCAAAAATGTAATGTTGATGTTTCCACCGGAAATATGTTTTGAGGGCCCCTAAGCCAAAGAAAAATGTTTTAGGAACAGTTCCGCGCTCCCTTGTACATATGTGTTGTATCTATCTGTGAACAGCATGACTTAAAAACGAAAAGTCGGTAAAAAGTTAAAGCTGGTATTTAAGTCTATCTTTTAAAGATGAAACACGAAAATGTTGAAGGAAATTCCTCCACCAAACTACACTTTACTGGAAAATTATTATAAAATTTTGATTTACTCTATAATGGCTCTACAGATTCTGATTAAAATGCCATATGTTTAAGATATTTTTATGACAAATGAGACGTATATTTCGAATTTCTGGCTATAGACCATGTAGACTTGTTTATTTTAGTTGACTTTGCATAACTCGTAAGCAACAAGAGATAGATAAAGTCTTACCATGCAGCAAATGTAGATCTTGTTAAAACACACAAGTTATATCCAAATGCATTTTCTGTGGCGTGAACCATTTTGGAGATATTCCTTGTTATTTTTGTGAGTTTTGCAATACTTCTTTATCCTTTTGGCCGTGCAAAGAGAACGAAATTTCAAATAGACCAGCTTTTAAATATTTGACTATCGCTCAAAGACTTCTGTACTCCCCTTGCGCCTACCAGAAGATTAACAAGTTAATTTCTGCAAATACTTCTCTCAACTAACATGAACATATGGGGAATAAGAGTTTATAGGAATAGTTAGTACAAGAGTAGAGAAAGATGTGAGTGTGATGCACTATATTTTTACTCTCTCTACTGGTAAGTAGGGGAAGTATTGTATTCCACCCAAAAATTCGATGTCGAGATTTCACCGGAAACATGTTTTGAGGCCCCCTGAATCCAAAAAAAAGCATTTATAGAAAAAGGTCCGTGTGTGTGTCTGTGTGTGTGTCAGTCTGTGCGTCAGTCTGTCAGTCTGTCAGTCTGTGGACAGCATAACTCAAAAACGAAAAGTCGGTTAAAAACCAAAGTTCGTATTTAAGTTTAATATCTTTCAAGGATGTGACACGAAGATTTTGAAGAAAATAGCCCCACCCTAAACTACCCTTTACATGGAAGATTTTTCGAAAATTTTGATTTTCTTGAAAATGGCAGTAGTGATAATATGAGCTTTCTGGCTCAAGAAGTGGCATAAGTGACATGAGCTTTTTGGCTCAAAAAGTGGCATAAGGGACATATCAGTCACGCCCCCCTCCTCCCCCCTCCCCCTCCCCCTGCCCCTCCACCCCCACATGTGGGAATTTCCAAAAGGTAATAGTGACTTTGGCTCAATTAGCATAAATTCCCCATTAATAATCCACCCCTCACACTCCTCTCCCTCCCCCCCCCTTAAGTGACATTGGTATTTCTTTGGACACGTGGGAATTCCGAAAACAGAGAGGGTGGATGGTCTGTCGCGATCAGGATGACAAAGGAAGGGTAATTAATGACCCCTGTCCCCCCTGACCCTCCTATTCTAGTGTCTGCATGTGTTTTCGAAAGAAGAACGTGAGGGTAAGAAACCCTACAATGAATGGCCCCTTTCAGATCTTGATATATTTATGTGACAGTTGGAAATGTTTCCCTCGGACAGTTTTGAAAAGAACAAGATTCAACTTGCAACGGTGAGCATAGAGGATGACAAAGGAAGGGTAATTAATGACCCCAGTCCCCCTGACACTCCTATTCTAGTGTCTGCATGTGTTTTCGAATGTGTCAGTTGGAAATGTTCCCCTCTGACAGTTTGAAAAGAACAAGCTTCATTTTGGAACGGCGAGCATAGAGGATGACAAAGGAAGGGTAATTAATGTCCCCCTGACCCTCCTATTCTAGTGTCTGCATGTGTTTTCGAAAGAAGAACGTGAGGGTAAGAAACCCTACAATGAATGGCCCCTTTCAGATCTTGATATATTTATGTGACAGTTGGAAATGTTCCCCTCTGACAGTTTTGAAAAGAACATGCTACAACTTGGAACGGCGAGCATAGACACCCCCATTTTCCTGTCTGAACAGGCCTAGTGTTTTTCTCTTAACATAACAGCCAAAGGTCGCCCACCTGCAGGAAGAAACCTTTTCACAAGCGAAAAGAATACTTCTGCATTGACGCGAGGACCACCCATGCGGTCCCCCACTGCGAGGGTTTCCCTGCCTTCCCATTGTGTTGAATGGCCGTCCAACCCCTCCAACACTTCAATGCGTTCCCACACAGTGGGGACAAAAGGAAACCTGTAACATAACTCTTAGCAGAAAACAAACTTGCAGTTCGACATAACGAAACTTTTACTGATCAAAATCTACCCCCCCCCCCCCCACACACGCATTCTTCCGAAGAAAAACCTATTCTCACTGAAATTTTCGGACCGCACACATCTTTGACTTTGCACTAGCCATTAAGCGGAAGGGTAATGAGGCTTTTACATTCACAAGGCTTTATCGGTCCACTTTTCCTGTGTCATGTTTTCTAGTTTTTTGTTCTTTATTTATCTATTTTGTTTATTTTGGATTCCTTATGGACTTCAATGATGTCCCGCACAATCAACGCAAGCACTATCTCACGATCTTTTACGCTCATAGAGTTCTCTCTACACACGTTTCTTACTGTGACATGTTTGTTTGCATTCTGTTAATCCTCATGGAAATACTGGCTTATACTCGCATTTAATTTCAGTATTATTTTATAAATAACGTTATTTTATACTTGCAACATTCATTTTGTGTATAGTATCATGTTCGACGATCAGAGAGGCTGTTTCTCGTTTCTTTCAAGCAAATTTAAGCTTTGACAACATGTTACTTAAGCTGAAAATATTGTCTCGTCTGTTACCCTCACGCAACTTTCTCTACTCTTGCCCTAACAATTAATACAAAATGTTATTTGCACTAACATCTTCGTGTTAGCTGAGATAAACATTTTCACAAATTATCTCCCTGCTTATTTCCTTTTATGTGCAAGGAGGGATATTAGAGTAAGGAAGGCTTTGTGTACTGATCAAAAGCTACATGCAATTCTACTGAAAAAGCATTCACAAGGAATTTTTTGGGTCCATCCACATCTCTTGACTTCGCATTTGTTTATGTTCCCAAAACTCAACTAATATCATGGAAATATCTCCAAAAATCCTACAGTCACACACACACACACACACACACACACACACACATACACCCCGCACACATGCACACAAATACACATGCACACCTACACACATGAATGCACAACCACACACACACACACACACACACACACACACACACACACACAAACAGACATACATACGCGCAAACACACGCACAAAACCGCATAAGCTTCATTTATAAGTTCCTTAAATTAAGGACTTTATGTTAGCCAATGCATCACTTTTCACAAGGATACTCTACTCAGTTTTCTTTGTGAAATATCCGGGGTGTTTAAGAGGACACTTATTTATACATTTATTTTCTTGTTTATAGTATCTTACGAGATTACTATGCTTGTTTAATCCTAGCAAGTAATATTTTTTAAATCGCACCAAAGAATAACGATACCACAATGCAGGAACAGTAAGCACCCGAGGAACGTAGCTGAATCATTGAACCATCAGCAATACAGGTTTCAAAGTAATGGGCAAATTTCAAACACTAAGTAATATCTCGCCTTATTATTAGTTTCTTTATTGACAAATTCGAGAGTTCTGGTCAAAGTAATTACTGCAATAACACATGTTAACATATATAATAACCCCTTTCAATCATACAGAAAATTCTTTTGACTTCATTTCTACATAAACACAAATATTAAAAATCTGATGTGTTACACTCACGTGACTTCTACCCTCTTGTACTTCCCATTCTTACAAAATCTTATTCCTATATCTTCTTCGTGTTAGTTGAGATAAACATTTATACAAATTATCTTATTGCTTATTTCCTTGCAGGTGCAAGGAGAATGTTAGAATACTGTAGGCTTTTCTGCCATAGTCTAATGTTTAAAAGCTTTGAGATTCTGTTGTCTTTGCACACTTAAGATATAAAAAAATGAACAACGATGATCCATTTCACGAAAGTTCTAAGTTTTTCCGAAACTCACACACATAACAAGGAATATCTCCGAAATGATTCACACTACAAGAAAATTTATTCAGTCAAAAATTGTGTATTTTAGCAAGATCTATATTCTCTATAGTATGATTTGGTCCATCTCTAACGGTTTACCAGTTATGCAAAAGTCGCCCAGAATAAATACGACTACAGGGGCTACACCCAGAAAATTCAAGATATACATTTCATTTATCAAAAAAATATCTCAAACATATGACATTTTAATCAAATCGTTAGAGCAATTTCCAAGAAAGTCAAAATTTTCGAAAAATGTTCCATGTAAAGGGTAGTTAAGGGGGGATATTTTCTTTTCAAATTCTTCGTGGCGCATCCTTGAAAGACATTAAACTTAAAAACTGACTTTGGTTTAACCGAATTTTCGTTTTGAGTTATGCTGACCTCAGACTGATACACACACACATATACACACATACACACACTCACACACGCGCAGACACCCACACTTACACACATACACCATACACATGCACCCAATCACACACAGGCCTACACATACACGCACACACAAATTTTCAGCAAACACGTCTACACTCACACACACACACTTAGACATACACACACGCACACATACACACAGACTCACACACCCACCCAAACTTACACACATACACTCATACACATGCACCCAAGCACACACATACACACATACACGCACCTTTTTGTAAACCTGCTTTTTTTTTGGATTCAGGGGGGCCTCGAACATATATTTCCGGTGAAATCTTGACTTCGAATTTTTGGGTGGAGTACGATACTTTCCCTACTGACCAGTAGAGAAAGTAAAAATAGAGGTTGCGACAACTGAGCATAAAAAATACACAACGCTAATTTCATTTCAATATATGAAACTCCTGATATTATTCTTTGTTATCAAATGATTAAAAATTGAAGAGACAGAATAATGAAAATTTCATTCATCTTACCCTTGCTATTGAATAAAGTTAGTGAATGAGACCTGATGCTCTGAAAGTATTTATTTTTTCTCAAGTAGTAATACATAATGGGCTAATAAAATCTCAACAGGAACTTTTTGTCACTAGATGTAAGTTTATTTAATAAGTTTGCCAGTTTATAGCAGGTTTGTATAAAACAATTGTACTATTAAATCTTACAATCCAGAGGCTTTTAAGGGGAGAATATGTTTGGAAACAACTCAAAGAATGAGTGAAAACTGCGTACCAATATTCATTACAAATACAAACCAAAACGGATAAGTGGGGGCTTGTAGACAGAATACAAAACGAGCTCTATGGTGTTAAAGGAAATTAAAGGCGCAAAACTCCTTATGTGACTTAATCCCAGGGAATGACTGATGGTAGCATGGAGATGGGAACAATAACAATGATAATGAATAGGAATCCCGCCAGCCTATATTTTAAACATTTTGTTCGGTGTTATTCATATTTATTTTTTTATTGAAGCATAACATTTCTTGTCATTTCTTACTGAACCTTCAGCATTCAGTTCATTGAATAAGAAAAGAGAATAAAGACATCATTCAGATGTTCATACATTCATTTTAAATTACATTAAAGGCTGGCTTTGCCACTTTCATTATAAAACAAGCTATTATGTATATCATTTCACAGTATCCAAATATTGGAAAGAAAGCTAACTTCTTAGTTTAGCCAATAGAAACAAAGTTCGGCGGGGTGGGGGGGGGGTAGCTGTTTTACTGCGCAGCTGCACAGGTGTGGTGGGGGAAAGCATTCTAACCTATAAAAGGGTACACCGGCCGCAGGAGTGATTGCAGTTCTAGAGGGCGAAACATCAGTTGGCATTTACACATCACTGCAAGAATAACATACATTCCATAATGGCAGGTAAGCCCATTTTATTATACTTTAAAGAAACATTTTGGTGTCTTTCTACGAGTGAAAGTTATTAAATAGGAACAAAATACGCAGAAAAAAGTTTTTATATGTTAAATGGCATGTATTTCCTTACAATGGACTTGAAATTATCAGCTCATCATTCATTGCCTTTACACATTGAAAGATTAAGTCAAAGTGGAAATCCGAACTAACGATGAAATTGCCAAATGTAGGAAAACACGATAACTTTTTTTTCCCACTATTCATTAAATGTTTTCTTTTGTTGTTATTTTTATTATTATTCTTTTATTCTTTTGTAGGAAACATCGACAGGGCAAATGAATCTAACACGAGCATCAATGGCTCGCCCCCTGGACGTTGCACAACACGACTTGACAAAGTTACAACGACAGTTAGGCCCAATAAATGCAGTTGTGATAGTTGTAAAAATATTTCATCACTGAAAAGTCTAATGGGGGAAATTCAAGGTAAGAATTATTAAATATGGAAATGCTAGTTTATATTGTTCCTTATTTGTCTCATTGTAGGAATTCCATCGTAAGCAATTTTTGTGTACATTCTGTCTTCCAGCGTTAGCATTACAGCTCCAAACCATATGTTCAATCGAAATATCATATATGATATTTTGTTTTTCATCATTCATCTGACTTATAATATCCCTTTTAATACTCTCTTCTTCATATCAAAGTGACTTAACTCAAATAATCTGTCTCTAAGCCAAAAACATTTTCTTTTATACCTGAATTAAATATAGTCTTTTATTCAATCTTTAATAAATGTTCACTTGCTGAATATGAATATCCACTTCAAATATTATAACACCATTAATTAATTTTATTGTTTCATCTTACTTCAGGCCCATATGAACCAATGGACCTTTCATTGAATCGCCAGCCTAAGGAGCAGCACACCATGAGACCTTCACAAACAGCTTTACACAGAGAATCAGCGCAAAAGAGGGAATTATACCATAAATCACTTTGCGATTGCAAGATCGCTAATCAAGCTGGGAAGAGCACATCTTCTTCAATATCGCAGAGTAATAAGCAGCCGTATGAAAACACCCATCAGATTACAGATGAACAATTATATCAACAACGCAAGTACAGCTGGGGACCTTCAAATAAAAGATGTCATACTCATACAAGGGAGCAATTCAACAGTCCCAAGCAAAGAACTCAACAAAACTTAAAGGAATTGATCGAAAACAAGACAAGGATATGTATTCATACCTGTGAAACTATGAAATGTGATACTTTGAAAATTGCCATAGAACTTATTTTATAATTCAATAAGATTTCTTAGAACAGATAACCAGCTCTTATAGAGATACGTTATTGACTTTGGCAGGGACTCTAGGTCATATCTAACGTCAGTAACAATCATTCATCATGTAATTCATGCTTAGGATGCAGAGTCGCAGTTATCAGAAGTAACAGGTATTCTATTTTATTCCAAGGGCGGAAAAACAGCGTGATAGACACAGAGAGAGAGAGAGAGAGAGAGAGAGAGAGAGAGAGAGAGAGAGAGAGACTGACTGTTATGTGCAGGTGTTTTACCCATATTTATGAATTCTGAATAATATCCACAGGCATTTAGACTGAAGCAGTATCTACTTATATTGTGAAATCATCAATTATGTTGAAATGTAAAAACGATTTTGATTCATTTAATAAAATTTATGAAGAGAAATATCAGCGTTATCATTTAACCTGTCGTAACCTATCCTAGCCTAGCAAGCCTACCCTATCCAAATTTAGCCTATCTTAACTAGGAATGCATGCAGGAATAACATAATGTATGATATAAATTAACAAAAGAACATAATTACAATCAGATAATTTTATTTAACTTATAAAGATGAATACACTACCATTACCATTCAGAAAGCAAGCATATACTATTGAAAGACAATACACATATATTCATTTCATTTCTTAATCATTCAATGATGCCAGTCGATTTCAGTTCATTGATAATTCCTTGAATTTCCTTATAGTGATTCTGTCCGGTCGATTCTTGTGACATGATTAATAATCTTAAACGTTTTACTAATTCATTTGGATCGAACCAAGGATATTCCAGACGAAAAGCAGCATTTGATGAAGGAGCATCTTGCATGTTATTGGATACTTGGAGATTATTACTTTCTTCCAATGATGTCATGTTTCCAGATGTTTTTACAAGGACGCTTAGCGTTGATTTTCCATCTTCATTATTAGATGATTCATCAATTCCAGATTTTTCACTCTCTTGCAACGGAAATGCCCCTGATTCAGAATTAGCTATATTGTTCACAGGACCATTAGAAACCTCTTTCTTGCATATTTTATTATGGCGTTGAAGCCTACTCGTTGTCCTATTCTTTAAAGTCTGCCCACACTCACAGCATTTGAGGAAACGATCCTTTCCAAGACTAATATATGAAAAATTAAGTCTTGCGTATTTTGAGCAATACAGCCTTTTACTGTGATCACTCATTGTGAAAATGCAACTGAAGCTGACAATAACCGTTTAAGCAAAAGTTAGAGATGCTCGATATTTTATACATTGATTGTTCATATGTCAAATATAAACTCGCAACAATGCAAAACAATTTAGTGTAGGCAGACACCCTAAGTAACCACAGGTGAGCAGATGAGGTGACCATGGGTGACCATGGGTGACCAGATGAGATGACCATGGGTGACCAAGGGTGACCAAGGGTGACCATGGGTGACCAAGGGTGACCAGATTAGGTGACCATGGGTGACCAGATGAGGTGACCATGGGTGACCAAGGGTGACCAGATTAGGTGACCATGGGTGACCAGATGAGGTGACCAAGGGTGACCAAGGGTGACCAAGGGTGACCAAGGGTGACCAGATTAGGTGACCATGGGTGACCAGATGAGGTGACCATGGGTGACCATGGGTGACCAGATGAGGTGACCAGCTGAGGTGACCATGGGTGACCAGATTAGGTGACCAACTAGGTGGCCCGTGACCCAAGCATGTACGTGAGCAAAATAAGTGCAAGCTAATGTGAGACTATCAAACATTCAAGATATATAACCTAAACCTAACCTATGCTAACATAATGTTACCTGAACCTGTTTGCTTGAATCTACACACTGTAACTATTTTTAATTGAGGATTTCATTCTGCTTGCACCAACTAATATAACATTACCTAAGCTGAATTCTTCTATTTCAAACTTTTATTCTCGTAGCACATGCACTAAGTCATCCCATCCCATACAAATATTCAATTTCCGTATAACATAGCCTAATCTACTCTTAATGTGTTTCATGTCACTTAAGACACGATTCAACATTCAGAGAACAATGTCTCAGGTCGATTCTATAGACACAGTTAACAAATCTTTTCTGGCAAGTAATGTTATTCCACTATTCTTCCACACATCACCCATACAGGTTATTCACACCAATCAGATAAACATATATCCTACCCTCACCTAACTCTAATCTAAATTCAAGCAAACTATTAAGAGAATGCTATTGTATTGTAGATGCTCTAATGAAGTCAATGTGATCTTTTCCTCTCATATATAAGTATTCAATTCTCTGAACACCTAACCTGGCTTAATATTCTTGTTAGCACATAAAATCAATCACTCCAGAAGAAAATCGAAACAGCTTGCTCTCAAGATAATTAATTGTGATTTATTTTACGTGCTAACAAGAATATTAAGCCAGGTTAGGTGTTCAGAGAATTGAATACTTATATATGAGAGGAAAAGATCACATTGACTTCATTAGAGCATCTACAATACAATAGCATTCTCTTAATAGTTTGCTTGAATTTAGATTAGAGTTAGGTGAGGGTAGGATATATGTTTATCTGATTGGTGTGAATAACCTGTATGGGTGATGTGTGGAAGAATAGTGGAATAACATTACTTGCCAGAAAAGATTTGTTAACTGTGTCTATAGAATCGACCTGAGACATTGTTCTCTGAATGTTGAATCGTGTCTTAAGTGACATGAAACACATTAAGAGTAGATTAGGCTATGTTATACGGAAATTGAATATTTGTATGGGATGGGATGACTTAGTGCATGTGCTACGAGAATAAAAGTTTGAAATAGAAGAATTCAGCTTAGGTAATGTTATATTAGTTGGTGCAAGCAGAATGAAATCCTCAATTAAAAATAGTTACAGTGTGTAGATTCAAGCAAACAGGTTCAGGTAACATTATGTTAGCATAGGTTAGGTTTAGGTTATATATCTTGAATGTTTGATAGTCTCACATTAGCTTGCACTTATTTTGCTCACGTACATGCTTGGGTCACGGGCCACCTAGTTGGTCACCTAATCTGGTCACCCATGGTCACCTCAGCTGGTCACCTCATCTGGTCACCCATGGTCAGCCATGGTCACCTCATCTGGTCACCCATGGTCACCTAATCTGGTCACCCTTGGTCACCCTTGGTCACCCTTGGTCACCTCATCTGGTCACCCATGGTCACCTAATCTGGTCACCCTTGGTCACCCATGGTCACCTCATCTGGTCACCCATGGTCACCTAATCTGGTCACCCTTGGTCACCCATGGTCACCCTTGGTCACCCTTGGTCACCCATGGTCATCTCATCTGGTCACCCATGGTCACCCATGGTCACCTCATCTGCTCACCTGTGGTTACTTAGGGTGTCTGCCTACACTAAATTGTTTTGCATTGTTGCGAGTTTATATTTGACATATGAACAATCAATGTATAAAATATCGAGCATCTCTAACTTTTGCTTAAACGGTTATTGTCAGCTTCAGTTGCATTTTCACAATGAGTGATCACAGTAAAAGGCTGTATTGCTCAAAATACGCAAGACTTAATTTTTCATATATTAGTCTTGGAAAGGATCGTTTCCTCAAATGCTGTGAGTGTGGGCAGACTTTAAAGAATAGGACAACGAGTAGGCTTCAACGCCATAATAAAATATGCAAGAAAGAGGTTTCTAATGGTCCTGTGAACAATATAGCTAATTCTGAATCAGGGGCATTTCCGTTGCAAGAGAGTGAAAAATCTGGAATTGATGAATCATCTAATAATGAAGATGGAAAATCAACGCTAAGCGTCCTTGTAAAAACATCTGGAAACATGACATCATTGGAAGAAAGTAATAATCTCCAAGTATCCAATAACATGCAAGATGCTCCTTCATCAAATGCTGCTTTTCGTCTGGAATATCCTTGGTTCGATCCAAATGAATTAGTAAAACGTTTAAGATTATTAATCATGTCACAAGAATCGACCGGACAGAATCACTATAAGGAAATTCAAGGAATTATCAATGAACTGAAATCGACTGACATCATTGAATGATTAAGAAATGAAATGAATATATGTGTATTGTCTTTCAATAGTATATGCTTGCTTTCTGAATGGTAATGGTAGTGTATTCATCTTTATAAGTTAAATAAAATTATCTGATTGTAATTATGTTCTTTTGTTAATTTATATCATACATTATGTTATTCCTGCATGCATTCCTAGTTAAGATAGGCTAAATTTGGATAGGGTAGGCTTGCTAGGCTAGGATAGGTTACGACAGGTTAAATGATAACGCTGATATTTCTCTTCATAAATTTTATTAAATGAATCAAAATCGTTTTTACATTTCAACATAATTGATGATTTCACAATATAAGTAGATACTGCTTCAGTCTAAATGCCTGTGGATATTATTCAGAATTCATAAATATGGGTAAAACACCTGCACATAACAGTCAGTCTCTCTCTCTCTCTCTCTCTCTCTCTCTCTCTCTGTGTCTATCACGCTGTTTTTCCGCCCTTGGAATAAAATAGAATACCTGTTACTTCTGATAACTGCGACTCTGCATCCTAAGCATGAATTACATGATGAATGATTGTTACTGACGTTAGATATGACCTAGAGTCCCTGCCAAAGTCAATAACGTATCTCTATAAGAGCTGGTTATCTGTTCTAAGAAATCTTATTGAATTATAAAATAAGTTCTATGGCAATTTTCAAAGTATCACATTTCATAGTTTCACAGGTATGAATACATATCCTTGTCTTGTTTTCGATCAATTCCTTTAAGTTTTGTTGAGTTCTTTGCTTGGGACTGTTGAATTGCTCCCTTGTATGAGTATGACATCTTTTATTTGAAGGTCCCCAGCTGTACTTGCGTTGTTGATATAATTGTTCATCTGTAATCTGATGGGTGTTTTCATACGGCTGCTTATTACTCTGCGATATTGAAGAAGATGTGCTCTTCCCAGCTTGATTAGCGATCTTGCAATCGCAAAGTGATTTATGGTATAATTCCCTCTTTTGCGCTGATTCTCTGTGTAAAGCTGTTTGTGAAGGTCTCATGGTGTGCTGCTCCTTAGGCTGGCGATTCAATGAAAGGTCCATTGGTTCATATGGGCCTGAAGTAAGATGAAACAATAAAATTAATTAATGGTGTTATAATATTTGAAGTGGATATTCATATTCAGCAAGTGAACATTTATTAAAGATTGAATAAAAGACTATATTTAATTCAGGTATAAAAGAAAATGTTTTTGGCTTAGAGACAGATTATTTGAGTTAAGTCACTTTGATATGAAGAAGAGAGTATTAAAAGGGATATTATAAGTCAGATGAATGATGAAAAACAAAATATCATATATGATATTTCGATTGAACATATGGTTTGGAGCTGTAATGCTAACGCTGGAAGACAGAATGTACACAAAAATTGCTTACGATGGAATTCCTACAATGAGACAAATAAGGAACAATATAAACTAGCATTTCCATATTTAATAATTCTTACCTTGAATTTCCCCCATTAGACTTTTCAGTGATGAAATATTTTTACAACTATCACAACTGCATTTATTGGGCCTAACTGTCGTTGTAACTTTGTCAAGTCGTGTTGTGCAACGTCCAGGGGGCGAGCCATTGATGCTCGTGTTAGATTCATTTGCCCTGTCGATGTTTCCTACAAAAGAATAAAAGAATAATAATAAAAATAACAACAAAAGAAAACATTTAATGAATAGTGGGAAAAAAAAGTTATCGTGTTTTCCTACATTTGGCAATTTCATCGTTAGTTCGGATTTCCACTTTGACTTAATCTTTCAATGTGTAAAGGCAATGAATGATGAGCTGATAATTTCAAGTCCATTGTAAGGAAATACATGCCATTTAACATATAAAAACTTTTTTCTGCGTATTTTGTTCCTATTTAATAACTTTCACTCGTAGAAAGACACCAAAATGTTTCTTTAAAGTATAATAAAATGGGCTTACCTGCCATTATGGAATGTATGTTATTCTTGCAGTGATGTGTAAATGCCAACTGATGTTTCGCCCTCTAGAACTGCAATCACTCCTGCGGCCGGTGTACCCTTTTATAGGTTAGAATGCTTTCCCCCACCACACCTGTGCAGCTGCGCAGTAAAACAGCTACCCCCCCCCCACCCCGCCGAACTTTGTTTCTATTGGCTAAACTAAGAAGTTAGCTTTCTTTCCAATATTTGGATACTGTGAAATGATATACATAATAGCTTGTTTTATAATGAAAGTGGCAAAGCCAGCCTTTAATGTAATTTAAAATGAATGTATGAACATCTGAATGATGTCTTTATTCTCTTTTCTTATTCAATGAACTGAATGCTGAAGGTTCAGTAAGAAATGACAAGAAATGTTATGCTTCAATAAAAAAATAAATATGAATAACACCGAACAAAATGTTTAAAATATAGGCTGGCGGGATTCCTATTCATTATCATTGTTATTGTTCCCATCTCCATGCTACCATCAGTCATTCCCTGGGATTAAGTCACATAAGGAGTTTTGCGCCTTTAATTTCCTTTAACACCATAGAGCTCGTTTTGTATTCTGTCTACAAGCCCCCACTTATCCGTTTTGGTTTGTATTTGTAATGAATATTGGTACGCAGTTTTCACTCATTCTTTGAGTTGTTTCCAAACATATTCTCCCCTTAAAAGCCTCTGGATTGTAAGATTTAATAGTACAATTGTTTTATACAAACCTGCTATAAACTGGCAAACTTATTAAATAAACTTACATCTAGTGACAAAAAGTTCCTGTTGAGATTTTATTAGCCCATTATGTATTACTACTTGAGAAAAAATAAATACTTTCAGAGCATCAGGTCTCATTCACTAACTTTATTCAATAGCAAGGGTAAGATGAATGAAATTTTCATTATTCTGTCTCTTCAATTTTTAATCATTTGATAACAAAGAATAATATCAGGAGTTTCATATATTGAAATGAAATTAGCGTTGTGTATTTTTTATGCTCAGTTGTCGCAACCTCTATTTTTACTTTCTCTACTGGTCAGTAGGGAAAGTATCGTACTCCACCCAAAAATTCGAAGTCAAGATTTCACCGGAAATATATGTTCGAGGCCCCCCTGAATCCAAAAAAAAGCAGGTTTACAAAAAGGTGCGTGTATGTGTGTATGTGTGTGCTTGGGTGCATGTGTATGAGTGTATGTGTGTAAGTTTGGGTGGGTGTGTGAGTCTGTGTGTATGTGTGCGTGTGTGTATGTCTAAGTGTGTGTGTGTGAGTGTAGACGTGTTTGCTGAAAATTTGTGTGTGCGTGTATGTGTAGGCCTGTGTGTGATTGGGTGCATGTGTATGGTGTATGTGTGTAAGTGTGGGTGTCTGCGCGTGTGTGAGTGTGTGTATGTGTGTATATGTGTGTGTGTATCAGTCTGAGGTCAGCATAACTCAAAACGAAAATTCGGTTAAACCAAAGTCAGTTTTTAAGTTTAATGTTTTTCAAGGATGCGCCACGAAGAATTTGAAAAGAAAATATCCCCCCTTAACTACCCTTTACATGGAACATTTTTCGAAAATTTTGACTTTCTTGGAAATTGCTCTAACGATTTGATTAAAATGTCATATGTTTGAGATATTTTTTTGATAAATGAAATGTATATCTTGAATTTTCTGGGTGTAGCCCCTGTAGTCGTATTTATTCTGGGCGACTTTTGCATAACTGGTAAACCGTTAGAGATGGACCAAATCATACTATAGAGAATATAGATCTTGCTAAAATACACAATTTTTGACTGAATAAATTTTCTTGTAGTGTGAATCATTTCGGAGATATTCCTTGTTATGTGTGTGAGTTTCGGAAAAACTTAGAACTTTCGTGAAATGGATCATCGTTGTTCATTTTTTTATATCTTAAGTGTGCAAAGACAACAGAATCTCAAAGCTTTTAAACATTAGACTATGGCAGAAAAGCCTACAGTATTCTAACATTCTCCTTGCACCTGCAAGGAAATAAGCAATAAGATAATTTGTATAAATGTTTATCTCAACTAACACGAAGAAGATATAGGAATAAGATTTTGTAAGAATGGGAAGTACAAGAGGGTAGAAGTCACGTGAGTGTAACACATCAGATTTTTAATATTTGTGTTTATGTAGAAATGAAGTCAAAAGAATTTTCTGTATGATTGAAAGGGGTTATTATATATGTTAACATGTGTTATTGCAGTAATTACTTTGACCAGAACTCTCGAATTTGTCAATAAAGAAACTAATAATAAGGCGAGATATTACTTAGTGTTTGAAATTTGCCCATTACTTTGAAACCTGTATTGCTGATGGTTCAATGATTCAGCTACGTTCCTCGGGTGCTTACTGTTCCTGCATTGTGGTATCGTTATTCTTTGGTGCGATTTAAAAAATATTACTTGCTAGGATTAAACAAGCATAGTAATCTCGTAAGATACTATAAACAAGAAAATAAATGTATAAATAAGTGTCCTCTTAAACACCCCGGATATTTCACAAAGAAAACTGAGTAGAGTATCCTTGTGAAAAGTGATGCATTGGCTAACATAAAGTCCTTAATTTAAGGAACTTATAAATGAAGCTTATGCGGTTTTGTGCGTGTGTTTGCGCGTATGTATGTCTGTTTGTGTGTGTGTGTGTGTGTGTGTGTGTGTGTGTGTGTGGTTGTGCATTCATGTGTGTAGGTGTGCATGTGTATTTGTGTGCATGTGTGCGGGGTGTATGTGTGTGTGTGTGTGTGTGTGTGTGTGTGTGTGTGTGTGACTGTAGGATTTTTGGAGATATTTCCATGATATTAGTTGAGTTTTGGGAACATAAACAAATGCGAAGTCAAGAGATGTGGATGGACCCAAAAAATTCCTTGTGAATGCTTTTTCAGTAGAATTGCATGTAGCTTTTGATCAGTACACAAAGCCTTCCTTACTCTAATATCCCTCCTTGCACATAAAAGGAAATAAGCAGGGAGATAATTTGTGAAAATGTTTATCTCAGCTAACACGAAGATGTTAGTGCAAATAACATTTTGTATTAATTGTTAGGGCAAGAGTAGAGAAAGTTGCGTGAGGGTAACAGACGAGACAATATTTTCAGCTTAAGTAACATGTTGTCAAAGCTTAAATTTGCTTGAAAGAAACGAGAAACAGCCTCTCTGATCGTCGAACATGATACTATACACAAAATGAATGTTGCAAGTATAAAATAACGTTATTTATAAAATAATACTGAAATTAAATGCGAGTATAAGCCAGTATTTCCATGAGGATTAACAGAATGCAAACAAACATGTCACAGTAAGAAACGTGTGTAGAGAGAACTCTATGAGCGTAAAAGATCGTGAGATAGTGCTTGCGTTGATTGTGCGGGACATCATTGAAGTCCATAAGGAATCCAAAATAAACAAAATAGATAAATAAAGAACAAAAAACTAGAAAACATGACACAGGAAAAGTGGACCGATAAAGCCTTGTGAATGTAAAAGCCTCATTACCCTTCCGCTTAATGGCTAGTGCAAAGTCAAAGATGTGTGCGGTCCGAAAATTTCAGTGAGAATAGGTTTTTCTTCGGAAGAATGCGTGTGTGGGGGGGGGGGGTAGATTTTGATCAGTAAAAGTTTCGTTATGTCGAACTGCAAGTTTGTTTTCTGCTAAGAGTTATGTTACAGGTTTCCTTTTGTCCCCACTGTGTGGGAACGCATTGAAGTGTTGGAGGGGTTGGACGGCCATTCAACACAATGGGAAGGCAGGGAAACCCTCGCAGTGGGGGACCGCATGGGTGGTCCTCGCGTCAATGCAGAAGTATTCTTTTCGCTTGTGAAAAGGTTTCTTCCTGCAGGTGGGCGACCTTTGGCTGTTATGTTAAGAGAAAAACACTAGGCCTGTTCAGACAGGAAAATGGGGGTGTCTATGCTCGCCGTTCCAAGTTGTAGCATGTTCTTTTCAAAACTGTCAGAGGGGAACATTTCCAACTGTCACATAAATATATCAAGATCTGAAAGGGGCCATTCATTGTAGGGTTTCTTACCCTCACGTTCTTCTTTCGAAAACACATGCAGACACTAGAATAGGAGGGTCAGGGGGACATTAATTACCCTTCCTTTGTCATCCTCTATGCTCGCCGTTCCAAAATGAAGCTTGTTCTTTTCAAACTGTCAGAGGGGAACATTTCCAACTGACACATTCGAAAACACATGCAGACACTAGAATAGGAGTGTCAGGGGGACTGGGGTCATTAATTACCCTTCCTTTGTCATCCTCTATGCTCACCGTTGCAAGTTGAATCTTGTTCTTTTCAAAACTGTCCGAGGGAAACATTTCCAACTGTCACATAAATATATCAAGATCTGAAAGGGGCCATTCATTGTAGGGTTTCTTACCCTCACGTTCTTCTTTCGAAAACACATGCAGACACTAGAATAGGAGGGTCAGGGGGGACAGGGGTCATTAATTACCCTTCCTTTGTCATCCTGATCGCGACAGACCATCCACCCTCTCTGTTTTCGGAATTCCCACGTGTCCAAAGAAATACCAATGTCACTTAAGGGGGGGGGGGAGGGAGAGGAGTGTGAGGGGGTGGATTATTAATGGGGAATTTATGCTAATTGAGCCAAAGTCACTATTACCTTTTGGAAATTCCCACATGTGGGGGTGGAGGGGCAGGGGGAGGGGGAGGGGGGAGGAGGGGGGCGTGACTGATATGTCCCTTATGCCACTTTTTGAGCCAAAAAGCTCATGTCACTTATGCCACTTCTTGAGCCAGAAAGCTCATATTATCACTACTAATGGCTCTAACGATTTTGATTAAAATGCCATATGTTTGAGATATTTTTATGACAAATGAAACGTATATCTTGAATTTTCTGACTATTGCCCCTGTAGCCGTATTTACTCGGGATGAATTTTGCATAACTGGTAAACCGTTAGAGATAGACCAAATCATACTACACAAAAAATGTAGATCTTCCTAAAATACACAATTTGTCTCGATAAATTTTCTTGTAGGGTGAACCATTTCGGAGATATTCCTTGTTATGTGTGTGAGTTTCGGAAAACTGAGAACTTTCGTGAAATGGGTCATCGCTGTTCATTTTTTTATATAAGTGTGCAAAGACAACAGAATCTCAAACATTTGACTATCGCACAAAGCCTACTGTATTCTAACATTCCCCTTGCACCTACAAGGAAATAAGCAATAAGATAATTTGTACAAATGTTTATCTCAACTGACAAGAAAGAAGATATAGGAATAAGAGTTTGTAAGAATGGTTAGTTCAAGAGTAGAGAAAGTCATGTGAGTGCAAAACAAATAGGACATAAGCTTTTCTGCATTACTTTTGCTATTTTTTTTCTTTTTCTTTGTTTTCTCTTATTTACGAGGTAAACGTCCATAAGGACGGAACCCATCACAGTATTTTACAATGTTACTCGTAATTACCCAAATCTATTCAGAACAAAGGGCATTAATTCAGCGCGAATCACAGAGGTATGTGTTCCAATAACTTTGGGCATTTTAGTCATAATTATAGCTAGGAAGCAAATCCATTATAACGAGTTTACTTTATATAATTTAATTTTGATATATTTATATGAGCTAAAAAAGGAACAACTGCATATATCCTTGGGATCAACAAACAACAATTTCTGAAATCTTTTGGATACTCAGGAAAACTGTATATCTATGGAGCGTTTAGGAAGAAAGCCTAAGTTTGCAGAAGGGGTGTGTATTATGAGATTCCAGAGGGAGAAAATAAATCTCTTAGCTTATGCTTGCATTGAGTGGGCGAGCTAATTGTTTTATATCGCGTGAACAGGTTTTGTTTGCAGCCTCTTGTGAATTAAAGGTTTAGTGAACGCTCTTGGCTTGGTTTACGAGCAACTAACCGTGGCACTCATCTTAAACATTCCCACGTATGGTTTGGGAGATGCATAGCTATGCTGAATATACCTAAATATAATTGCGAGCTACAATAAATGATAAAAGTATAAAGGCAATTTTTTATGGACTCAAAGATTTCAATGTCAATTTTAATATCTCAGCTCTGTAGAGAGGATGAATGAAATTGTGGAAAACCCATCTCATATCCCTTAAACTCAGTTAATCAATGTCTGTTGTAGCAGATAAGGAAACACTCTGGGTAAGGATTAATACAAGCACATCCAGTCAGCTAACTCCAATAAAGTTTGAACTGCAAGGTTTAGACCAGTTACACTATATTCATGAGTGAGGGAGAATATTGAATTTGCATCCATTCTGCCTTATGCTGTATAACACGGATTTCATGGACTATACACATTAAAATATTAACTTTATTGTTGATTTTAGTTAATAAACATTTATGTGCAAATTACTCAGTTTGATGATAACACACTCTTTTATAGTACAGCACATTTAGGCAATTATGTGATACTCTCACGTAATAATGCAGAAAGCTTTACCTACGTGTAATATATGGTCAGAAATATTGGAAGTCTGTAAAATTCTCCATGCGTGAAACTGTTAATGTTTCCTGAAGTGCTGCGTTAGCTTTAAATTAGCTTAGATAATGAAAATGTATATTGATATTTCCAAGAATGAGATTGCTGACAAATGTGCTTGGCTTATGAGAAGAAACCTTAACACTCCGAATGTTTTATCCAAAATCATTTTGTTACTTTCGGTCCAAAATCAGTAATACTAGATACGAATTTTAAAATGCAAATTGTAATATTTTTGCAACTCGATTTGTACACACCAGCTACAAAATCAAGAGCCATTTGAATTAAGGAAGTAAAATGTCGTTTGCTAAACGTATTAAACGATCGTGTGTGCACAGTATACAGTCTCATCCCTTTGAAATGTCAGAAAAGTATAACGTTGTGGTTAATGTATATATCTCTGAGCAATTTTCTGAAATGTAAGCGGAAAGGATGGGAGTTAACAATGGGTGATACTTTCAGTTGGCATAACAACGCGCTATCGTGGATAGAAAACAAAATACAATGGTCGTTACGCCACAAGAGAGTGGTCAGGTTTCGTATGCCACGAACAGCCTCCTCCGCAAAGAAGAGCGGACCGTACACTTTCTCATGAGTCACTCTGCACCACACATTCACTTTAGGGCTGACTCGCTCGAGTTCGTATGATATACGTATGTGGACTCTCAGTTCCCAAACAATGCAGTTATGCGTGTTGACTCACCCACTCACATGAAATATGGCTTCGCCGTGAACATCCACCTTTTTAACCAAAAGTTAGTTGGCAACACTGATTTGCGTTCTCCCTCGACTTTAGCAGTTGCTTGGAGGAAGCCAAGGTGTGCAGTTCATATAGCTTTCAGATGGACATACAGAAATTTGTGCGTGGATTAAAAGAACATCGTGTGTTATTAGGTACTAGTATTTATGTTCTTTTATAATATCTGCAGACAATTTCCTTAATATTTACAAATAATGTCGGTTATATCAATTAACACATCATTATAGCAAAATTGAGTCGAGTTTCATAACTGAGTTGCATCAGTGCCTACGTTCGCTAAACATGGTATGGAAATGTCAAGATATTGTCTAACGATCCTCTGAGATGTGTATGGTGTGTTTTGCTCTGCTATTAAGCGGGGGAGTGACATTTGGGACTATGAATCATGGCTCGTCGAATATCTTCCTCCTTGTTTCTCTCACACAGCCGTCCACCTGTGTGAGGCATTTTGACACAATTTTCCATGAACACGTTGTACCATTTAACAATGTCTCGATGTGATGGGACGTAACAACAGTTATAATGACGTCAGAATGCACACACTGAGCACGCTGTTGTGGCGTAAAGATCATTTCGTTTTTATGCACGATAGCGTTGCCATGCAAACTAGAAACATCACTCATTGTTAACACCCATCCTTTCCACTTACATTTCAGAAAATTTCTCAGAAATATATACATTAACTTGATAAATATAACATTACACTTTTCTGACATCTCAAACAAATCACCCTGTATATTTCAATGCACTGACTAAAAGGTGTGCTTTATTTTGTATGTTCCTTAGTGAGAACTAGCCATGGAGTGTCGTGTCTTACAAGAACTCAGAGCGCTTTCAAAGTTTGGAATAAGAAGTACTTATACACACATACATTGTCTTTTAAAGGGCATTGAGGTCAGTTTCCATCCCACATTAGCTCAGACAGGATTAGGAAGCGTTTTTTCTTTTCTTGTTGTAGCAAAAATCTTTGAATTTTTAATTTCATCTTCTAGATCTATTTTAATAACGCATATTAAAGAAGCTTCATCTGTCAGTAATCAATTAGTACTAATGATGATAATTTTCCAAATCCACCAACTGTAATAGTATTACTATAAAGAAAATTATAATAAGCAACCTCAACATATGCTGTGCTTCTGCTTACTGAATATTGTTTAGCATTCATGATTACATAATAATCCTTCTTACGGCTACTACAGATGTACACGTCACCAACAGAGCACTCAACGAACACCGCATGCAGCAACTGTTTATTAGTTACAGGCGTCCATTTACAGACCTTTGCGCAGAAGGAATATGCATACTGCAGACACACTCTTCTACTCATCGGTCATGTCATTCTCCTCTTTTCTTCCTCCATTTTGTGGTTGGGGTGGTCGGAATTTACGGCCACACAGTACAAATAAAGTAAAACCATTTCGGTAGGCAAACCGAAGAACGAAATGCAGGATGGATTAAATCTCGTGTCCTCTCCAATTGCAACTCTCTTCTGGACTAATAAGACCATCTTTCTCGAAATGCCTGAAATAGGAACACAATTACCTACATAGATACGCTGTGTACCAACTTTTAATTTCTTTGTTTTCATCAATTTTTTGTCTTGTATTGTCACACACAAATGTATATGTACGTGAAATGTATACAGTACAATGTATTGCATATAAAAATCCTGCAGGCAAAGAGGAGAGGATTAAAAAACGGAATCACTCTTTAACGCACTCAATAAAGCAGGTTGCGGTGAGATTTCGATGGTGCTTGTGGATAATTTAAACAATATTTATAATCACCTACTGAAATGAAGCATGTACTTACTCAAACAACTGACAAATAAATCCAGTGATTTGTTGGGATACCTGTTGAGAATAGGTCTATTATATTCTTCATATAGGTTCAAGTAGGGAGAAGAGCCCCATAAAGTTAGAAGTTAGGAACAACAGGTGTAATATCTACTCCGTGAGGATGATATCAATCTAGTAAGCTGGACTTTATATTTAGGCCCCGGGTCCCATGTGTATGGCCTAGTGCCTGACAGGAAGAAAGAAGAGGACAACTTTCGTGAATGCAGTATATGCTGACCAGTGACTTTATTATTCAAGATCTGTTAAAAGATTCCGTGGTGCTCTATGGCGTTGTTGTTAACCACTTATGCTTTGTTTGGTACCACTCCCGCACTCCATCAGTGGCGTGCAAGAACTCACAGCTGATGCAGGATGTAATGTCCTGACAACTCCTGATCTCACCCAAGCTGTGAGTGAGTGACTGAGTGTGGAGTGTTTAAGGGCCCGTCTGTGGATGAAGAACTATGGGCTCTTAGAGAACACCAGCTATTGATTTCGGAATTTCTAGTGGGTAATCAATATGCTTCTAATCTAATATTCTCAGTAGTGTTTTTAACAGCGAAGCACTATATTCTAGGATACACATGCCAGGATTAATTAAACATACTGGCAAGTAATATAGGTATATTTCTTGTATATTTAGTGATTTACAAGATTAATATCACATGACTTCTAAGTAGGATTCCTAAAGAGGTTCGGGTAAAATTTTCTCCTACCCTTTCAATGGCATTGCTATCAAGACGGGTATCTCCATTTCTTCTCACACTGCACATGAACCCTCTTCTCACATCTTACTCGTACTTCAGGCTGCAAGTTTGTTGCGTCCACAAGACACACACACACACACACACACACACACACACACACACACACACACACACACACACACACAGACACACACACACACCAGCGCTCAATAGCATACCTACAGAGACAATTGTTTCTGCCTGGGGATGCTCTATGCTACTGATTCTAAACGTTGCAGGCATGGCCATCATTTCAGCGAGGTCATCGAAGCCTGATGAATAGTCTTGTAGTAGCCCAGCATCAATGACTGCTTGAGAACTAAAGAGAAACATTACATTTATCAAAATTTTGTGTGCTTTCGAATCCTTTTCATGTGTGTAAATATGGAAATAGCGTTGAGAACCTAGTCTCAGCTGTTCTGTTCTCTTTCTGTGTGCTTGCAGAATGTAAGGGTGAATCTGCGGATGACTTCAAATTATTTTCGGGCTTGGACACGGCGTCTTAATGCTGGCATTTACCGGGTTAATTTCTGATCAAGGTTCGTCAAGCTTTAGTCTATTCCTATCGTTGGGTGAGCATTAACGTGCATTAAATTTAAGTTGCAAGTCGTCAGCGCTCCCGGAACATGCATTCCAGAATTTGCTTCATGCTGATAATCTTTTATTTCATGCCTATCATCTTCACTTCTAAACTCCTAACTCCATGCCTATGAATTATTGTTACTGCATTTAATTTCTTACACTTTGAAGTTCTAACTTCAATGACTCCTTCAACACCAGGAAAAGTTCTGTCGCTTTATTTTTCCATTCCTAGAAGTAATACATTTTTCTTCTTTCTTTTACTACAGTTTTTGCCGAACTACAATGAAAACATTAGCACAATGCGTTCCGTTTCTTCTTTACTTTTCTGCTCTGCAATAGTGTTTTATTTCGCACAGGAAAACCCACAAGCACCACCAGCAGCACCACCAACATCACCACCATCACTACTACTACCACCACCACCACCACCATCACCACCACCAACACCACCACCACCACCACTTCCAACACTACCACCACCCCCCCATCACCACCACCAACACCACCACCACCAATACCACCACCGTCATCACTACCACCACAACCACCAACACCACCACCAACACCACCACCACCAACACCACCACCACCATCGCTACCACCACAACCACCAACACCACCACCACCACTACCACCAACACTACCACCACCAAGAACAATAGCTTTTTATTTCTAATTAGGCCTATAGTGAAACGTTCTCTTTTGTTTATTATGACCAATAAAGTGATTATTGACCATTTGAAATGTAGTGAATTGTTACAAAACCTTCTTGTGTTGTCCGCCTGGCATGCAGAAAGTCAAAGTATGCTATCGCACGTAGGGTAGCTTATCATTTTCAACCATCTTGTTGTATTCCGTTACCATACTGGTATACAACTACATGGCGTGGCGTTTGAATGAAGTATCCTCGAGTGTTAGCCGCTATCACTTATTTTCTGTTCGGGCCATCTCTACCCAGAGTACTATGGCATATGAACACTGAAGTAACTTGAATTGCATTTGAACGAGAAAGCTTGCTGCTGTCTATAAAATTAAATTGACAAACTTTAAGATTATGGTCAAATAACCTCCTTTGAGACACATTTTGGTAAGGCATTCAGGGCCGTGAGTTTCGTTTCAGTATAGAGGGGTTAAATTGTTCAAACCTACAGTAATAGGAGAAATTAGATATGTAAAATTTGAAGAAACAAATAATTAATGTTATATACAGGGTGGAAGTGAAATGATCCGTGAGACTTTAACAGCGAATTTTTCATATTGTGAACAACAAGATAGCCTGATACCAAAATGCTTATAGTTTTCTAGAAAAAAGATTTACCAAAAAAATGTATCACCTGGCTGAATTATTATTGATTGAAGGTACTCAATTATAGCTATATAGAAAATTGAACAAACGACAACCTTTTGCTTTGGCGTATTTCAATAGATTCAACGGTTTTTGTGAAAATTAAATTTTAAAAAAACCTGCAATTAGTTGCCCTCTTAATTCTGGTAGATGTGGCAACATCGCATCAACTGTGTTTACTTTCTTCGCTATCGGTGCAGATATGTATATCGAACTACTCAAACTAGGTAAACGAGCAGAGGCTCAAGAGCGGGTGTTCTGTGAGAAATGCTGAGAACGAGGAGGTCTAAAAGCGTGCTGCGTGCTGTCGCTTTCAGTACAGTCCGTCATCCCATCGTTCGTTTGGAGAATTCTGCAGGAACACCTGCTGCATCCAAATAATATTGATAAAGATGATGCTACTAAATCAGGCAGGTATTTGGTAGTTTGTAGTTCAACCAAACTGCAGTCCAACTAGACTTTACAGTCACGTTCGTAGGACTACATCAAATGAGATTTAGCTTCAAGGTGGAATAGGGGTGGTAAATTACTTCTGTAGTGCCATAGATACCTTCTGTCGTGACGACGACTTACGTAGTATTTTTGCAAGAAGTTCTAATTCAGATACTGCACTCGCTTCCTCTTATTTTAAGGCAAGGAATATGGCTGCAAGATGACGGAACACCATGGGAATAATCCATTTGACAGCTACATTCAGAGCTCTCTGGATAGATATGGGGGAAATCCATTAAATGCCGGCGCATTCGCTTACCCTGACCCCATTCAATTAGTTTTTTATGGAATTATATGAAGTTTTTGGTTTACAAAACCCTTTTGTAAATTTTCACAAATTATTACAGGATAACATAGTATACATATAGTATACACATAGTATACATAGGATACATATCTTGAACATGTGATACTTTAATCAAAATCGTTAGGGCCATTTTTGAGAAAACCAAATTTTTCGAAACATTTACTATGTGAAGGCTATTTTGGGGTGGATGGATTACCTTGACAACCTTTGTGTCGCATCCTTAGTACTTAAACGCCAAGTTTGGTATTAAACCGATTTTTGGTATTTGAGTTACGCTTTTCACAATTACTCGGACACACATACACACAAGAATATTTTTTCTAAAAATGCCTTTTCTTGGATTCAGGGATGTTAAAACGTGTGTTTTAAGTGAAATCTCGGTACTGTACTTCTGAGTTGAAGACCTTAGAGGGGAACTTGGCACCTCTACCGCAAGGCGATATTTTATGCCAATGCCCTAGATGGGGCAGCCTCAATAGGATGGATAAGCCGAATTGATACTAAGCGCGGCCGGAAAGTTTCACAACAGAGCAGAGGGCAGTTAGAAGCACCCCAAAGGAGGCTGGCTCAGCCCGGCCCCTCTTTCACCTCCTTGGGTTCTACTACCAGCAGGGGGGGATTCGGAAACTGACTCCCCTCGCTCCTCGGACTTGTACCATACCGTGGGAGGCTCGGAAACCAGTAGCCTTCCAATCCGGAAGGCGAGATTTCCAGAGAGCATTTATTCCCCCCTATCATGCTGCTGCCGCGACACTCGCCGATGCTTCCAACCCTAATAAAAACCTAACAGGATGAAGGGCTATGTCTAATGATCAATGTAACAAAATGAAGGGACAGAAAATTCAGAGGTAATGGAAATCCTTCCCAGCATTCTCCTGATGACTTAGGGAAAGCCCCGAAAAATTACACGATTCAGGAAGGTCGGCCAAGCGGATTGAATCCACGACCTCCTGAATGCGGACCACTGACGTTACGGCCTGAACGGGATGCTCGTAAGTGTGGTTTAAGGGTCCGTCGACAGCGAAGTCATTTGGGCCCGTCGCTCGTTAATAAACTGTTTTATATGGCTACTTATTCCATTCGAACTCCGGCATAAACATTTGCATTAAACAGTTCCTTGCAAACTTGGCTCTCTGAAAAACCTTACAACTTAAAACAACAGCACCTCCCATCAACTTTTGTCCTAGTTCAGTCAAAATTAATTAGAAAAGAAAGGGTCTGATATTATAATAGCTGACAAAAGCAGCTGCTTAAGCAATGACCAAAACATTAGCAGTAGAGACTTAACTGATTTTAATGATGTAAATATTTAATAACGTATATGTGGTGGTTTATTTCACACCTAAAAATATTAGTTGAACATGTGCATATTCGTTTATAAATGAGCAAGCTAATGGAAAAACACTCGACTTTAAGTCCATTAGAAACAGGTGCATTCTCCCTATGTGTTGTTTTCTCTCTGGAATAAGTATAAGTGAAACCTATATTATCTCTGCTTCTTTGGTTTTTGGAGATAGAACGAGTTCATGGTCTTTCCGGTTATGTTGACATTGCAGATGAATGAATTATCCCTCATTCATCAACCAAATTAAACCACCCTTCCATGTTATGTACTTTTAAGGTCTATGCCCCTAGCATTTTCACACACTTAAACCTAACGATATTTTCATTAATACATATATAAACTATAATCACCTACTTGTAGACTTTTATGACCTCAATAATTGTCTATTACTATTTATATTTCATAAGTTGTAATTTAAAATTATAAAGCATTTGAATCAGTTCAGTTTCGTTGTACTGACGGTCGAAGATATGCAGAAAGTCACTGAATCTTAATACACGTTCCGCGAGAGCCTTGCTCAAGTCAATAATTACCCATAGTAACCATGGCGGCCAACTTGAACGAGTGGGTTGATTCTGAAATTGAAGAAAATTTGAAAACAGGCAGTACTTCTCTCATACGTGAAAAGTCTAAATAGAGATAAACATTGGTTGAATGAGAAGAAATCAGGAATCAATGAAAAAAAGTGCTTACCTATTTTGTAAGTAGGAGTGAAATATTGAAACTCCGGCTATCTTATCGTCTGAGTATTCCATGTTAATGAGTATTGTAGACATAAATCATAATAATAACATTGCAAAGTTCTATATTCGATTGCTTTCTACAAGAAAAATAGTGTAGGAAATCTACCTATGAAATCCAAAGTTTTCTGCAGAGAATATATATGGTGATATATTTAAATGATGCTTCAATTGTATAATGAAAATAATAATAATTAATTCAAACATCAAAACACCTGGGAAAGGTGAATTTTATGTTTCAAGAATGGCATTTCATAATTCATTCCTACGCCATTAAATGACTATCTTCCAAAGAATGGTATGCAATGCACGTGTGTTAAGTGCTTTTACTAATCCTCGGAAATTGAAAAGATTCAACTGCGTCTCTCTTTTCAAACTTTTCTCCAGTAGACAACACTTTGCATCCTTATATTGCAATATACTATTGTGATACACATATTACCCCGACAGCTCACCAAGAAGCAGAATGACAGTGTTCAAACATAGCTATAGCAGAGAAAGCACGCCACTGATCCCGGTATGTACCAGACAAGATAGTCTATGTACATTATCAGCGAGATAGAGCTGGCTCGGTCCTCCAGACAACAGAACCTGTCTCACCGGCTTGTGTCCAAAACTACGTTTTATTTCTTTGCTTTATATGGTCATGTGGGTGTCATTCTTTTATACAGTGCATTCACACCAGAGTAGTGAAGCCGCGTTCTGTTTTCGGTAGACGCATTAAAGCCACCAAATACACCGTGTTGGAAAATGTGATGACATTTCATTTGAGGAAAAAAAAACTAAAGGTCTTAGGACAGGAAGTCATATTACAATTTTTATTTTAATACGACAGATCAGAAATAATGAAATGAAAATGTCCATGATTGGTTGTTTCTCTTCTTCTTCTCTCGCACTTTAACCTTCTCTACTGCTTGCCTAAAACAGGCAGATGAAGTATTCCATTCCAGGAGCACTCGATAACAAAATTTACCGGAAATACATGTTTTGAGGTTCCCTACATGTACGTGTGTGTACCTTAGAGTAAGTGAATGAAGAGTGGCTGAGTGAGTGAGTGAGCGTGTGAGTGAGCGAGTGAGTAAGTGAGTGGTTGAGTGAGTGAGTGAGTGAGTGAGTGAGTGAGGGAGGGAGTGAGTGAGTGAGGGAGTGAGTGAGGGAGTGAGTGAGTGAGGGAGTGAGTGAGGGAGTGAGTGAGGGAGTGAGTGAGGGAGTGAGTGAGTGAGGGAGTGAGGGAGTGAGGGAGGAAGTGAGGGAGCGAGTGAGTGAGTAAGTGAGCGAGTGAGTGAGTGAGCGAGTGAGTGAGTGAGTGAGTGATTGAGTGAGTGAGTGAGTGAGCAAGTGAGTAAGTGAGCGAGTGAGTGAGTGAGTGAGTGAGTGAACAAGGTAGCGAAAATCTAAAGCTGAATTTCATACTTCTATCAGAAACCACTTAAGAATGTGAGGTGTACATTTAGAGGTAAGTATACCCATCCCAAACCATCTGAGAAAAAGTCATTACCTCTCATTGCCTCCGAAGTGGCTAATTATAATGAAGATGCATCTGAGATGCTGGGATGAAAAATTAAATGTGTACATTCTTCTTGAATTTTATATAAATGGCTAGTTGAAATATCCGGCGTTTCCCGTGGTTTAATGATTTATCCCTACAACTTGTAGACGTGTTGTTCTCGCCCAGCAGCCCTGTGTTAAACTTTTAGAATGCTATAAAACAAAATAAATAAATACACTATGTAAACGCACTGTTAAAAAGTCACTAATACTACACCAAGAATAGTAATAGAGAAATCCGTGTGAATGTAATATGTTGCACCTCTATTTCAAACATATAGCAAATTACATGAATTGTTTGTAGAAAAGGGAGTAGAGAGGGATGTGTGAATGTGTTAAGTAGATAGAAAAAACTTGTGACTGTAATACATTGCATAACAAAATTGTTAGTCTAAAAACCTCCGTGGAAAAAGAAGCATAGATTCTATGAATTGTATGTTGAAGAGCAAGTAAAGAAGATCATGTGAATTGTTATATAAAAGAGAAGTGAGTAGAGAAACCGTGTGAATGTAATACACTGCAGTTATATTTCAGTAGAACATTATATGAATTATATGTTGAAGGATGAGGAGATAAGCAAATTTGATTGTTCCGTAAAAGAAAAGAGAGGGATGTGTGTGTGTGTGTGTGTGTGTGTGTGTGTGTGTGTGTGTGTGTGTGTGTGTGTGTGTGTGTGTGAATTTAATATAAGTTAATCCAAAGTAATAGGAACCTAAAGTTCACATCATTGTTGTAGAGCAATTGTTCCAAAAGGTTAAAAAGCAACCGATATGTCCATCGATATTAGTTCAGTCATTTAGTTCGAGTTTTTGTTCAAATTGATTTAAAACTAGTATATTTGGTAAATTCAGTGACAGATTTTGACACTATATGTTCGAGTGGTCAGTGTTCCGGTTCTTCGATCTAGAGGTCTAGAGGGATATTTTTATTTACTTAAGGTTGTTCTCCATTCACAGTCTCTCCCATAGTATATCTGAGAATGCGATACGTCGTGATTGAAGTGGGGTTGAAACCCAGTGTTAACGACTAAATGACAAATGAACATTAATGTAGATGGCAATAGCTGTAGAGACTGCCGATGCAAAACGATATACTAAACCTGGCGTATAAAACGAGGAAACGAAAGAATTATGGACTTATTTTTAGATCACCCTTATCAAGGGTGATTTAAAAATGTTTCTTTCTTCAAGCAGATAGAAATAAAAAATTGATTCTTTATTCATTTTCTTTTTTCCAATAAGTAATATAAATTCTTCGTGAGGATTATTAATAATTATATATATTTACCAAACTTTCTGTAGCATCTACTTACGGTAACAAGAGGACGATTTGTATTCCATACGAAAATTTGAGGTCCCAATTCAAAATAATAATTTTTATAAAACATGAGGTGAACACCGTAATTGAGTAGGTAAGCCCAATGAATACTAAATTTCGTGCTTCGGTTTAACATTCTCCGCACATAGGATACGAAGGTGTCTTAAGACGCTCCCCCGCTCCAGTGTATTCTTTAAAGGAACCATTAACGTTATATTTTATCCTCCCAAAACAGTTCAAACGATTTGCATTAAAATACCAATTGTTTCATTAATAGCATTTCTCCAAATATAATTTAGGCCCCTCTTCAATAATCTTGAGGTGTATAAAATTGGTGAAATACGATATAACAGGTAGACGCAGCATAATATACCTTTCTTTTTTTAATCTTATTTATTTTCATTTTGCATTAAATATTTCCCAAGTTTTCGTTGCTATTCCCGTAAAGGTATAATAGTTTAGACATTTTTACTTTCTGTACCACGGAATTTGTTGGCAGAGTAGCTCCGCCCAAAAATTCAATATCGAAATTGCAACGAAAATATTTTTAGAGACCCTCTGAATCGAAAAAGAAGCATTTTTGGAAAAAGGTTTGTGTGTGTGTGTGTGTGTGTGTGTGTGTGTGTGTGTGTGTGTGTGTGTGTGTGTGTGTGTGTGTGTGTGTGTGTGTAAATGTGTGTGCGCGCGCGTCTGTGAACGGCATAGCCCAAAAACGAATTGTACGATAAATACCAAAATTAGCATTTGGGTTCAATATCTCATTAATATGAGAAGGGATAATTTTAAAGAAAATTTGACATACTCTTACCTTCCCTGTAGCTTGGGGTTGGAAAAAACATGGAAATTCCAAAACCAAACACAAAGACTCACTGTTTTCAGATTGGACTAAACTTCGGCCTCCTATACTCCCTTTGTACCTAAAATGAAATTATCCACAAATTAACCTCGATTTATACGAAGTGGATATAAAATATAAGCTAAGATTGCAATGGTTGGTAGATTGCCGGCCGTGAAAGCCTCAACATGTTTAAGCTGAGATTGATTTGTAGAGGCTATGTAAAAATAAAAAACAGTGACTACAGTAAATGATAGGAGCGTGACACATCATATGCTTATTTGTTTCGCCATCTACATATCAGGTGACCCATCTCATTCGGCATTAGGGTATGTAGATATCCCTTCGTGCGTTAAAACAGTTGCAGAAAGCAACGGCGCAATTCCAGTTATAGAGACGGCAGTAGCGCCTGCAAACTTCTTTCTGCTTGTCCAGGAAGACGAGGGATGAAAGGCTTGAACTAGCGTGTGTAATACGCGATAATAGAGAATAACAGTATAAACAATCGAAAGGTCTAATAATAATGTTTGGCACTTTACTTACAGGGAATAAACTCACTCTGCATATGCTGTTAGTGTCTAACAATACAGATTAGAGATTGTAAAGTACCGCAACAAAATACGTGGAAGTAATGTTTCATTGGCACTTGTTCGCTTCTTGTTACTGTTACTGTTGTATTTTAATATTATTATTGGTTATTGTTATTATTTATATTATATTACTGTACCATTAATTTTATACTTTACTTTTGTTTATTATAATCGTTATTGTTATACGTATTATTGTAATTTATTATTATCAGCATTATACTTATGACCATCATTATTATGTGTAACATTGTTATTATTGTTATTATGACTAATTCTTTTGTAGAAACGGGCGTGGTATCCATACAAAATTCACTTCAACCAACAGCTCCATGGCAATGATTTTGCCCGTGGGTTGATTAGTGCACGAGGGTTCGACAAACACTTGTCGAAACTCCTGACTTTCTTGAAAGTATTCTTTGTGGCGATGAATGCTATTTCAGCAACGTTGCTACTATGAACAGACACCACATGCTCTATTGGGCTCCTCACAATCCTTACTGGGCACAAAATGCTCACTTAAAAAACCGCTGGGACTTAAACGTTTGGTGTGGTATTCTTGGGGTCAGTGTCCACCCAGCCAGACTTAGAGGACACGGTATCCGGAATTCCTGCAAGGTGAGTTTCAGGATTTTTTGACGAAGTTTCGATGCAAGTTATGTTAAAATACTTCTTGATGATGGTGTACCAGCTTACTATTATAAACCTGTAATGGCCCATTGCAATTAGCTGTACCCTGAGCGCTGAATTGGCCAAAGTGGCCCAATTTCTTGGCCTCCAAGATCTCCTGATCTAACACCATCTTTTGAAGCCACATCAAGAATATTGTGTTTGAAACAGATCCCCTCAATATCTTACGTCAAAGGATCTCTGACTCATGTGCATCTGTCACACCCTCAGTTCTCATGATGCTTATGATAATGATTTAGATGATAATTGTAATAACTACTAAACGTAACAAGAATAACTGACATTAATAATACAACTAATAAAATAATAATGGGCCTATAATTAAACGATGATAAAAATAATAATATACAAAATAACAACAACAATAATAATATTAATAATAATATTAATAATATTAATAATAATAATAATAATAATAATAATAATAATAATAATAATAATAATAATAATAATAATAATAATAATAATAATAATAATAATAATAATAATAATAATAATAATAATAATAATAATAATAATAATAATAATAATAATAATAATAATAATAATAATAATAATAATAATAATAATAATAATAATAATAATAATAATAATAATAATAATAATAATAATAATAATAATAATAATAATAATAATAATAATAATAATAATAATAATAATAATAATAATAATAATAATAATAATAATAATAATAGAATACAACAATGACAGTAATAGGAAACGAACAAATGCCAATGTGCGCTCATGCTTGCATGTACTTTGTTACGAGACTTTACAATTTGTAATCCATAATGTTAGACAATAGCAGCATATGCAGGAGTGAGTTTATTCCCTGGAAAATAAAGACCTGTAACTAATGTGTAAAAGATTATAAGACCTTCTCGGTTGTTTATACTGCTCATGTCTATTATCACGTACTACACTCGCAAGTTCAAGGCTCTCATCTCTCATCTTCGAGGACAAGCAGAAAGAAGTTCGCACACGCCACTGACATCTCTATGCCTATAATTTCCCCGTTGCGTTCTGCAACTGCTTTAACGCATGAAGGGATATCTACATACCCCAACCCGGATGAGATGGGCCACCTGGTATAGGTGGTAAGAGCAAGCGTTACATTCCACCCAACATTTGATATCGAGATTCCGACGGAAATAATGCTCTAGGATGCGTAGATACCAAAGCCTACAAAATCGTCCAAGCGCGCATGTGTACAGCATAAATATAAATTTAAAAAAGAAAAATTTTAAATAAAAAGTTGACATTTAAACTCAGTATATAACAAAGATGTGACATGATTTTCAAGTAACTCCCACACTCAAAATTATCCTCCAATGGAACACTTCGAGTAATGTTAGAATTTTGCATAGGTAAATAGCTCTAACGACTTTTATTTAAAATCCATGTGGTTAAGGTAAGTAAATGAAGAATAAAATATTATCTTTAATTTTCTAGTAATAGCTTGTCTTCATCCTGAACTAAGTTTCAAGATATTCAGTATGTTTTCGTCTTAAAGGCTTGATATTTCAATCAAAATCTTTAGAATCATTTAGAGAAAATAGAAAATTGACGCAAATCTTTTCATGTAGTGGGTAGCTTGGAAGGGGATCCTACTGGAAATCCTCATGTCGCTTCCTTGAAAATTGCTGAACTTAAACACTGAGTTGGGTAATTAACCAACATTGCGCCATTGAGCTGTGCTGTTTACAGACACATAGACTCACACTCAGGGATCTTTTTCTAAAAAATAATGTGCTGCATTATATTACTAACTGTATTCACTCCTCTACAAAAGGTGCTTTTATAAAAGCTTTTTCTTTTATGTGCTTGTTAATCGAGATTAGCTTTCTTAGTCATTTAGGTATTTCGTATTAGACTTAAAGTCACAATAACCAAAACGTTATCAGACTTTTAAAACCTAGCCTAAAAACTAGCACGCCCTTGCCTCTGGAGCGGAGGGTCCGGGTTCGATCCCCGGTACCAGCATGGGGATGTTTTCCCCCGCTGGGAGCTCTGGCACGGGGTGCACTCAGCCTCGTAAGTCCCGGGGGACCAATTGAGCTACCTGATGGAGAAGCAGCGGTCCCAGGTCGCGAAGGCCACATAACTGGCCGGGAGGGTTCTGGGCGCTGACCATGTCCCACCCTCCGGTACTGCACCCCACCAATGACGCCTATAGTGGGCAGAGGTGGAGGATGCAGAGACTGGGCGGCAAGCCTTGACCCTTATGGGCTGTTGCGCTGGGGGTTTAGTTGTTTTTTAACCCCTATATGATGGCTTCGAAATGTCATGCTCTTTGCAATACTACGACGGAAAAATAAAAAAGAAGAAGAAAGCGAATGACTTGCCATTTGAGAAAGACATTGAAAATTCTAACCAATAGCTAGGAGTATCTCAGAAGTGGTTAAGTAAAAAGAAAATAAATAAAAGAAGGTTTTTTTGTTATAAATTGGGTACCTACCTTCATCAGAACTAACCCTTTATCTCTTACAGTTCATCTCGTATATAAAAATAGTTCTGAATAAGATCGTTTCCTTATCGTGGTGGAAGCACTGCTGGTTACCAAGCGGGAGACCCGGATTCGATTCCCGGTACCAGTGTGGAGATTTTCTCCCGCTGGGAGAGCTGATCCGTGGTGCACTCAACCTCGTTAGACCCTTGAGGGCCAATTGAGGAGTTATTTGATTAAGAAGTAGCGGCCCCGTGTCGCGAAGACAGATCTGCAGGGCCCGGTACAGCGCCTGTAGTGGGCAGAGGTGGGGGACGCAGCGACCGGACGGTAGACCTTGGCCTGGTGAAGCCTGTTGGGCTGTGGTTAACTAATTGTTTAGTTAGTATCCATTTCCGAGGCTAATATGGACTGTACAAGTAACTTTATTTTACGTGCGTGGGTTACGGGCCCTCTGCGCATAACCACCATCCGATATGGCGGGGATATTATTTCGGACTTCCCTTGACCTAGGGAAAAGATATGTTGGAAGACGAAATGGGCACCGGAACAGGTTCAATATGAACCTAATCCTTGAAGTGAAGAAGAAGTAGTTGTGTTTCACCTTTAAAGTTCCGTACAGTAAGTTGCAATATTGTATAATTATCACTGACTACTTGTCAACGTGACATCTTATATGTATGTACATACCTTTACATTACAACTCACATGTGTGACCAGGCATTTTTAAATGTTTTCTCACTGCAAACTGCTTTCGCTGTTACATTTCATTCGGGTTTTATATTTTATTTCAAAATGTTACAGTGATTGGATTGCTGATAGCTATATTACAGTGGAATGTGATTTAGTTAGTCATATTCAAGCAGACAATCTAGTGATGTGCATAAATGTTTCCCATACTAAGTATTTAACAAAATTAGACGTTGTAATAGTGACACATCTATCCCTCAGTTTTCTACAGAACTAACAAAATAAGCATCTATGAATATTCATGTATAAAGAGCCATGGAATAAAAAATATATTTTAAGCAAATAAAAAAAGAAAGAAAGATAGAAAGAAAAAACAAATAAATAAATAAACAAAATAAATAAACCACCGTTGGTTTATTATCACATATTTAAAACATGGTTCATATTATTTGAGTTTTAACTACTTTGGATCATCAAATATTAAGTAACACGGTGTAAATTAATAAGTGATAACTTTTATTGTAAGACTGAAATAGGTACATGAAAATGTAAGCTGTGAATGGCGCTGTTTTGTTAAGCAAGGGACGCAGCGGCCTGACAGTATGTCTTGGCTCAAAAAGGACTGTTCTGTTGCACATCGGTGTTAGTTAATATAAGAAATATAAGTGCACATTACATCAATTTGTTTACAAAGTGTAAATACATTCTCACATTCACATTCTATGATGTTCATGTCAGAACCCATTTGAGATAATATTTCTACAAAAGGACACATCTTATGAATTAGGTATAATGTATTACTATAAATCTAAATAACGTAACCCGCCCGCTTCGCTGGGCGTTAATTTTAACCCACAAACGAATGGCTCCTCGCAGAAGATGGAGCTACTTCGCCGGAACGGCCTGCATAGCCTAAACCATGTAGAAGAAGAAGAAGAAGAAGAAGAAGAAGAAGAACAACAACAACAACAACAAGAAGACGAAATCAGTGACTAAACATTTAACAAAGGCATGGTTATTTTATTTGGACCCTCCCCTTCCTTAGCCACAGGCAGATTTAGCTGTAGTCGCTACAATTATTGAAACACACAACGTTTGGTTAATGAATGGATGACCAGTCCAGTGCATATCGCACTAATGATCACAGCTTTTCGAATCCCTTCGATTAAGGTGCCTCTGAAAGGGATATATTCAAAATTAGACCGACAAACTTTTAAACCAGAGAAATGACTGGTGTCTTTGCGAGAGTACGGCAGAATAGGGCACGCCGATGCACGTTTTGTGTTAATCGTAATGGGCGTGCGTTCCAACATTTACTTTGAATAGTAAAGCTGTGATTAACCGTAAACAATGAGATGTTTGTGTTTTGTTTATGTGTTCCGTGTTTGTTTCTTGGATTAAGATTGTGTGTCTTACTAAGCTAAGTGCAATAATAATTTTGATTTTGCCGTAAATACTTAAACTGGGTGGGAGGCAGTAATCTATGACATTAACTCGTCTAGCGCTTTTCCGAAGCACCGCAGCAAGAAAACTTTCCTTAACAAAAAGTGTTTAAAATAATGTTATCTATCAGCTACCAAAGTTTGTCGGTCTAATTTTGGGACACCTATATACATATAATGCACACACATACCGGGTGGAAGGTATTGCTTTGGCCATACGTTAACCAGGGATTCTACATGTTGAGTGTAACAAATGTCTAATAGAATTACTGTCAATAAAGAACCGTTTTACCCCAAAAAAATTTGTTTCAAAAATTTAGAGCCATTTACAGATGGCGTAACTGTTTGTTGAATACAAATTTAATAAGGAAAAAGCATCTTTCAACAACTTTAATACTTTAGAAGATTGCATGATCAAAGAATTAATTATTGGAATAATATTTTATCATGCTTTGCTATAACCTAAAAGAATTCTGCGTCATTGTTCTGATTGACCTAAGTTCTTAGCCTGTAAAATAGACGTGTCATAGCTCTCCAAGTGGCCATTCAACTAGATAATCCGTGCGTCATTACAAAGTGTCGCCGCAACATGTGGCTAAATCAAGAGCTAATTACTGCAATCATTATTGTAATTTATTACAGCGTGTAATACTTCGCGAAATAGAACCTATTCACTTGAAAATAAATTAAAGATTTGTTCAGCCTTTTAACATTATCTAAGTATTCACTTCAAATGATGGCATTTTGTTGTTAAATTGGTCTTCTGTACAACCCTTAGCTACACGCATTTCATCGCTCAATACGTAAATGTACTTGAACAAATTTCAGCGATTATATCGCCTTTGTAATCTAAAAATAACGACTGTGATTCCGTCTTTAAATATCCAGTTCGCTTAGAAGAGAGATATCGAAAGGCACGAAAGGCGTCATTAAACCAGATCCTTAGCGAGTGTAGGACAGTGACAGCAAGGGTAATTTCTGATGGAGATCTGAGGTTAGGATAAGCAGAAGACAGTTAACTTGTCACCCAGTTGCTGCTAGCTACCGAGAGTGTAACGACAAGAGGACCAATTAAGATGTAGATACGTGTGCTCCTCATTATTGAGAGCAAGTTACGTCGAAGAGACAAGATAAGTTACGGTCCAAGTCAGCTCAAAACGAAAGCGGTACAAGTGTATCACATCATGCTAATGGTCAGAAATTTAACACTTAGCGGGCCTCGAGGTTATTCCAGGTCGTTATAGAGTTGGCGATGTATGTAAATAGCGGATACTTAGACTTTATGAGGTCTATTCCTCTTTTATTTAAGAGAAATATCGAGGCTGCGAAACACAATTGCCTCACATCTATGCGAAGAATTTATCTATCCGATCCTCTCTCATAACAAGCCAAACCAATTGGTAAATTATTTTAAGTTATTAGTTTAATGGTTTAAGAAAAGAATGTAGTTTATCTCCGCTGTTATTTAACATTTATATGGACGATATTTTTAGAAAATTAAAGGACGAAATACCACTAGGAATAAAAACAAATACAAATAATGTGTCAAATATGCTACTGTTTGCAGATGATATGATGTTTATACAGGACAGAGAGGATAAGCTGCAAATAAGAATGCACAACCTACAAAAGTTGATAGAGGATTATGGTTTAAATATGTCAGCCGAAAAGTAAAAAATTGACATTTATAGTAAAACGAATAAGAAGATTGAGAATAGTTTAACTAATAAAGTGTTAGAATAAGTGGGAAATTTTAATTACCTGGGCTGCAATATAACCTTTCAAGCAAACAATGAAGAAATAAGTAATAAAGCAAGTTCAAATATATTTGTGGAATAATAGTTTATACCGTGACAAGAAAACCTGAAAGGATACAAATCGAAAACTTTATAAGACAAACGGTCTTACTGTATTTATAAGAGACTTAGACACTTAAAAGAAGATTGGAGCCAAATACAAGCGGCAGAAATAATATATCTCTGAGTAGCGAATGGATGTACAAGATCACATTAGAAATGAAATAACGATTAGGTTAAAAGGAAATATATATATATATATATATATATATATATATATATATATATATATATATATATATAATGGAAAAGCCATTTACAAAGAATGGATGTCTCTCGCATTCCATTACAGTCATACAAAATGTATAAACGTTATGGTTATAGAACAATTAGAAGACCATAGAAATATGGGAAGAAATATGAGGCCGGAATAGGAGAATTCTCCTACACCATGAAGAGTTGATTATGTTGTTATAATGATATTAGTTTAGCACAATATATACGAGATATGAGTCTCGATTATAACCTCTTTGGTGGTAATTCAACATATAATTTGTACAAGGCACCTATAGTGTCCTTCGGTACAAGCGCGCGCTTCAAAGCTTAGAATGCCCATGCTGCACGTAACAGCAGCACCTGCAGAACGTACATCAGTGAACTTTTTTTTTTTTTTTTTTTTTTTTTTTTTTTTTAAATTAACTTGACGAAGAGTCCTCTAACACCAAAATTGTCCGATGATAACATTACTTTGCCTTGCCTTGAGGCTTGCTTCTGCAATTAATGTTTCCCCAAATATTAAGATGTGGGAGGAAAAGTACAAATTGAGCATAACAAATATGCAATTAAGTTCAAGAACAAAGTTTTAATGTGGAACTAATTTTATTTCGTTACAGGAGCAAGCCTGATTTCTTTGGAGCTGTAAGGTTAAAAGTTACATAAATATCCCTTATCTTTAGTGGTTTTAATGTTTTGTTTTTGAATATTAAGTTGTTTTTCAATAATTACGTTGTTATTGACTTTTAAACCAAACAGGAACAAACACAAAAATAAAAAGAATTGACTTCACTTCATACCGTTACCTATGTGCATACCGCAGTCCTTCTTGGAGTGCTTTATGCCCGTGAGTACTGCCAAGGTCACGAAATTGCGCTTGGATTGACATGGCTAAATTAAATGATTAACAAGTGAAATAGAAGGACAAGAAAATCGAGGGATGTAATTAGCCTTCCCAGCATTTGTCCGAAAAAAACATGGATCAGGAAGGTCGGTCGGTCGGTCGGGACTGGAACCTACGACGTTCCGAATGCGAGCCTTACACGATATCGGAGAGCCATCTTGCTCGGTTTCACTCAAGTACACTTTCCTGCTTGCGTCCTTTATTCAGGAACGTTTATGCTATTCCATATGTGCGGCCAGTTAAAATGTTAGTGATACTTAAAGTGTCACAAAGGTATTTTGGAATGAAACCTGTTTGCTAACTTTACAATCGTATATCTGGCTCAGCAGGTCTGTCAAGGATTAGTGCTGGTTTTTATATGATGAGTCAGAACTAGTTAAATGATTGTTCTATTGCTTTAAATTTGGCGAGAAAGAATGGGGATAACTGTAATTCTTATTGTATCCTGACACTTTATAGTGGCGAATAGTCAGAGTACCGTAATTAATGATCGTTGTGAAGATCATTATCAACTGGGCAGAAGCCAGAACTACGTCATAATCCAATATTGGTTTAGATCGCCGATAAGCAACGGCGAGTAACTGAATCCTCGCTGGAACTCATCTCGGAAAACAAACTGTCGGCAAGTCAGCTTGGTGTATACCATTAATGATGTAGCAGACAAGGAAATAATTGAAAAGGCAATTAGGAAAGTTAAAGGTACAAAGACCGCATGAAGATTGGACTCTCCAAAAGTCCAAGATCGAACAATTGATTATTTTGCTCTTGTTATGAACACCTACACATAGTGCGAAAGTTTCATTTTGTTGTTCACCTATGCGTATCTTATTCAACACCATCTAAGGTTTATTTACCTCTTGAAATTAATAAATAATCTTTGGCCAGAAAATGAGCACCATATGAGGAATGGAAAACATCTATAACGCTAAAGAAAATTTGGAAGCGTAGGAATTTGTTGCTGAGACTAATAATGTCCTAACATCAATATGAGCACACAGTAGTATTGGAATTCAAAACACAACAGAGTGATAAAGAAACATTCTGATATGTAGCACTAACATGACTTTCTCTACCTACTCTTGTACTAATCATTCTTGCTATCTCTTATTCCACTATTTTCCTCGTGTTAGTTGAAATAAATATTTGCAGAAGTTATCTTATTGCTTATTCCTTTGCAAGGAGAATATGAGAATACAGTCGACTTTGAGTGTTAGTTAAAATTTTCAAATTTCGTTCTCTTTGCACGGCTAACATATAAAAATGAATAACGATGCTGCATTAGAGGAAAGTTTAAGCTTTCCAAAATTCACACAAATAACAAGGAATATCTCAGAAATGGTTCACTCTACAAAAGTTTATTTAGACAAAAATATTGTATTTTTGTAAGATTTTGTCTATCTCTTCCATAGGCCATAGACAGAAAATTCAAAATATACATTTCACTTGTCATAAAATTATCTTAAATGTATGTCTTTTTAACCAAAATCGTTAGAGCTATTTTCAATAAAATCAAAATTTCCGAAAAATTTTCCATGTAAAGGTAGTTTAGGTGGAGAAATTTTCTTGACAATCTTCTTGTCGTATCCTTGAAACACATTAAACTTAAATACCAACTTTGGTTTTTAACCGATTTTTCGTTTTTGCCTTATGCCTGTCCAGAGACTGACACAGGGACACACACACACACACACACACACACACACACACACACACACACACACACACACACACACACACACACACACACACACACACACTTACGCGGACCTTTTTCTAAAACTGTCTTTTTTTGGATTCAGGGGACCTAAAGCATATATTTACGGAGAAATCTTGACATCGAATATTTGGGTGGAATACAATACTTCCTCTACTTACTGTACATAGTAGAGAAAGTAAAATATAAATTAGCACTGATGCACTATCAATGACGAAACATATTTTGTCTCTTTAATTTGCAATTATATTTTTCGGGAAAATAATTAACCTACGTTTGGGTTTCAACGAAAATTAAAAGAACTTTGGACGATATAGCGGACAATATATCTCATATAATCCTCACTCGGAAAGTTATCTAGAATAATTTAATCCAACATAACTGTGCTAACAATCATGTAACTATAAGGCAATCAATGTTTAACTTACGTATTCAAATCGAATTTTGCCTTCCTTGCTCTTGCTCTCTCTGTCCTTCTCTGTCTCTCTCTCTCTCTGGATTATTCGAGTTTTATTTCGGAGACTAAGCCCCTTTTGTCTAAGGTTCATTGATGACGTCCTCGTCATTTGGAAACACACCAATTCTTTTAATAACTAATAGTTGTTTTAAAGCCTGAATACGGGTTATTCCGTGGAATTCAAAGTAAAGGTCCATTGCATATCGATCACTTTTCTTGCTTACCAATAGGACCATCTGCAATTCAGTGGATATTGATCAAATAGATCAACATGCACTTTGATAGGTATCATCTGAAACATAAGAGATCAATCACGTCGCTCTGCCTATTTGAGACCACTGCTATTGCAATAACTCTGTCTTGTTGGAAAGATAGATGTGTTGTTAGATCTTTCGTGCCTATAGCCCTCACAGGGTGCCTCCGGGAGGAAGGGATGGGATGAGAGGATACGGATGGTGGTCGAACATGAAGAGAGACGATCTGAAGCAACCTAGTAGATGAAAGGTGAAGCGAAATAAGAAGTGAGGTGAAATGGAGGAACAGGAAATTTAGGGGATGTAGTTATCCTACCTAGCATTTCTCTAGTGATTCGGGGAAATCCCCGAAAAGAATCCAGGCTCTGGAATTTAGGCTAAGGGATTCGAGTCCGCGATCTCCCTACTTTGAGCCTCACACGTTACCATGGGGTCATCTCGCTCGGTACCTTGTACTTAGACTGTATTGAATGTGGCTAATCTGATTCATTATTGCACTCTGCATTCTTATTTCACGCAAATTTGAACCTAAGGCCAAATCAGCGCTCAAATTCACGACTTACCGACCCGGAACACACAGTACACGAAAGAAACTTCCTAGCAGATTACGCAAAACTCTTAAAGCAACATTCTTTTCATTGAGTGTCCTCCGAAAAAAATTCATCTCAGAGTAACTCTCAAAATCTTAAGGAGCTGGAATTTTTACGACCCAAGAAACTCCCACCTGGCTCATACCCTTACCACCTTCTATTGCACCATAACGTGATTGTTAATCCATACCGTCGTTTACATTTAAACCACATTCGTAGCCAACTGTGCTTTAAGGAATGTTCCTGTATATACCACCTTCTATTGCACCATAACGTGATTGTTAATCCATACCGTCGTTTACATTTAAACCACATTCGTAGCCAACTGTGCTTTAAGGAATGTTCCTGTATATGTTAAACTGTAAACTTTGTAATGCTTTTTACATCGGCCTAACCTCAAAAGTCGTCTCTCTGAGAGTGAACAACCACAGAATTCCAGTCAACGAATAACACATTCGACAACTATACCGGTAGTTGCTCACAGTTGCCCTTCCTGTTTCAGTCTCAGCAGTCTGACAGAAAAAAGAAATGGCTTTTACAGCTTTGCATAGAACTCGAACTCCTCTGGGCTTCAAATAACACCAGTTCACTCAGTAAATAATAGTGTTACACGCCGCTATCCTGACCACCATTCCCTTTCTTCACTTAAACAACAGTAAAGCCCCACACAGAACCCAGAACCCTATAAATGTCAACATTTTGATTGTCTTTGATTGTTCTATACATCCAGACTCATGAAATTTCTTCATACCTCTTTTCGTCAGGTTGTGTACTGGAAACTGCACTAGTAACGGAGTAGGGTGGGCACTATGCAGCAATTTAGCGCATGCGCAGGAATGTTATAATGCTCAGATCGTTCACCCCAGTACACAGATGGTTAAAGGTTTGATACCTTCCCTATTAAGATACCAAAACGAATGTTAACAAATCAACACAACCGTTCGTTCTCAAACTTCGACGCTCTCCAGCGTCCAAACCGGACATTTCCGGACAGGGGTTGCTGTTTGAAAATGAAGCAATCTGTCGTCCCGTACAACATACTAAACTTTGTCGGTGTTTTTTTTTTGGGGGGGGGGGGATCCAGTGTGTGTGTGTGTGTGTGTGTGTGTGTGTGTGTGTGTGTGTGTGTGTGTGTGTATGTGTGTAATTATATATAATGCTATAACGAATATGATTGGCTAAGCCAATAAACAAACAAAAATACAAAATTCAGTTCACGGAAGGTGATGTAAACACTGATCCAGGTTGTACTGTGCTGTAAAAAAATTCTTTATGCAAGGTATCCTTCAATGCGTTTTATCTTCAGCCTTTTGAGTAGAAATATACAACTCCACAACATCATGTAATCTCCGACTATTCTAACAGTTACTTGTCTATTCGAGCTTGAAATGTGTTTAAAAGTAAACTGTCCATATTTGCAATAACAAAAGGCAAACTAAAGCGAAATTATGATCGGCGGAGTCAAAAATATGCCAAGCATTTGTAATAAAAACCAGAATGGTTCATATGCGATTCACACATTGTGTTTAGATTCAAAATTTCATTGTATTAAAGGTAATTTAATAGTAATTCAAACTACTATGATTCTTCTTTGCAGGAAAAAGGATAGAAATTTAATGCTGTATTTATTTGTGGTGTGCTGGTAAAGGGAACTAACTTTAACGTTTTGAATATTAAGATGCAGTATCTGAAAATAAAAAGAATAATCGCTGCATCAAAGTGAAGGCTGGCGATTTTACAGCAGAGATACTTGAAGGAGATAGCACTTGAAACAATCGTATTCATCAAGAGCCTGGCTTCCAGAGGCATAATTTGATCTGGAAGTTTCAACAGAACTATTTTGTTAGGTGTGACCGACTATGAAAGTGTTGAGAACTGGCTTACATATAATGACAACTCTGATAGATGGAATAACTTTTTTTGTTCCCACCCCCTCCAGGTTTCTGGTTCTCTTATACGTTCCGACTACAGGTTTCTTTTTAATCGTCGTCAGTGAAGCTGTTAGGCGAATCAGTAATCTGATGTAAATCAAAGGAATACAATCTTCCACATATCTTGACATCAAGAACTTTGCTACTGTTTTGAAGGAAGTCCTCTACGAGCAGTAAATTGTATACTGCATTCTTCAAGCTCTCGTTGCGACGAAGCGCTGTAAGCCCAAATAATGCTGAAAGTGTTTCTAACCTTGGTAGAGTTCATCCTCTAATTGATGGGATCGAGGTTATAGGCCAAAAGATGAGGATGTGTAGTGCGAGTTACGGAAGGTAGCAAACATCTCGTTAAGGACTGTTCTTGTTAATACGTCAAAGGCAGGTATGCCTCTAGCTCAGGCATGGGCAAAATAGTATCAAAAGAGCCACTCCACTGTCTCACTCCATCAGCCATCCCTCCCCTTCACTTCTGTTCATCTTCCGACAGGCCTCATTCAGTGGCGAGCATGACTTCGTTGGTACGTCTGTTTCATGAAGAGTGGTAGAGAGAATTTGTTGTAACTTACCAAAAAAAAAAAAAAAAAAAGGAAAGTTTGTTGTTGAACATGTGGACTTCAGTTTGCAAATATAAGGCGTTACAATATCAAACGCCGCTTTGATCAGAAGCAAAGTAAAGCTTTGGTGATCTTGCGAGTACTTATTTGCAATTTCAAAACATACTTTCTGAATACTCGTATTTGTAAGCATATAACAAGCACGATATGGTTCCACTTTTAGGGGTTTACTTACTTTCTTATTAATTTGTTTAATATAAGTTATTGTATTTCGTGTTTGAAGGTTTAAACATAATATTGTGTTTAAAATCAAGCAATTTATGTTAATCAAGTAGTTTTGAAATGTTTTAAGGCCGAAGAGCAATGGAACTTCATTGCTTTATTTATTGGGAAAGAAACAATTTAGTATGTTAAGGCAACCTAAGGATATCACGTGCATTAGCTAAAGCAAAGGTATAAACTTGAAGATTATGTAATTTGCCTAACCGCAGTAGCCGGCTGTAATAATTGTTGTATGCAAAATATATTTACTATAAACAAAATAGTTAATAATAGCACAGAAATGATTACTACCGCGCAGGTGGAAGAAGCCACCGCTGCACTTACATCGTCGCTCGGCAGGACAATGTAGGGTCAGTAAGGCAAGTTCAATCGCTACCTCCCCTCTCGTGTCCATACCTGCTCTACGTGTGACGCATCAAAATCGTTTAACGTAACGATGGCAAAGGGAAAGGACGGACGTATTAGGTACCTTACTATCACTGGGTAGGAACTGCAACACTACAACATAAATTATTCCTCTTATTGCTCAAACTTCACCAACACAGGCGTGCTACTCTCCTTAAGCTACACTTCTAATTGAATTCCTAGCTGAGACCCTGCTCGTTGATATAAGAGAGGCAGTTGGCTCACACTGCCCTAACTTTCAAATTATATTTAAATTTTAACTGCCATGTTATATATTTTGCTCAGTAAGATGCAGAAATATGCATATATTACGCTTACGGTTATGGAGTATAGCGGAGTGTGAAGAGTTAGAACCTGTTACAGCTGATTTATTATTATTATTATTATTATTATTATTATTATTATTATTATTATTATTATTATTATTATTATTATTATTATTATTATTATTATTATTATTATTATTATTATTATTATTATTATTATTATTATTATTATTATTATTATTATTATTATTATTATTATTATTATTATTATTATTATTATTATTATTATTATTGTTATTATTATCATTATTATTATTATTATTATTGTTGTTGTTGTTGTTGTTATTATTATTGTTATTGCTATTGTTATTATTATTATTATTACTAGATGCAATAATATTAACCGGACTTGTGGGCCGTGGTCTATTGGGTTCCTTCTTCTTCCCAAACGTTTCGTCTGCGACTACGGCAGACATCTTCAGTGGCGGCGAGGTCGAAGTTTCCTAGTGGAGATCTCAGCACCGACTGTGCTGGTCACCACCAGAGGTGCGGTATTTATGTCGGCGGCTGGAGGGGAAGTACGTTGTGATAGGTCCGGGTGGCCAGTGGGCTGGACTTGTACCAGTGGAGTACTACAAGGAGCTGGCGTCTGATTGGTCATCAGCTCGCTGCGTCTACACCTCGATTCTGCGGGACCATTGGGAGATTGGAGTGCTTGGACTGCTTGGATCCTCGATTCAGGGGAATAAGCGGGAGAACGACCGCGGCGACGTGGTGGTGGAGCTAAAAACTTCGCACCTACTCAGGTGAAAGCACAGTTTCGCGGCACGTTGCAAGACGTTTGACAACAAACGGTAGCGTGTCGCACCAGTCATCACTTGCGCTTCTTCGACATTGATCCTGCTCCCGGAGGGGTGCGTGCAGGTACATAGCGGAGCCAGGTAACTATACCCCTTCCTTCATCACCATTCCCGACTCAGACAAACTGACTGACGGACCACGTGACTACGGGCTTGCAAGGCTGCAGCCAAAGGTGAGGACCCCTGGTCCAACACCTCAAGCCGTAATGGCTTGCCCAGGCGCCTCCTCCTCTAAGGAGGGGGTCCGGTCCTCTGCAAGCAGCCGGAGGGCAACCGTGCTGACCGACGGACCAACAACATCATCATCATGCATCTCTGTCCCCGAGGCGGTACCACCTGCGCGTAAAAAGCGCAAGTGTTCTGCCCCGCGACAGGTCATAGATAGTGAGTCACCACCACTGGTTTCCTATCATCCCTTCTCTCCCTCTGACTCAGAGGCAGACATGGAAACTGACACCGAGGGCTTCACTGAGGTGAAGGGACGCCGGAGCAGGCGTAACTCCACGGGCTCTCAGCAGCAAGAACCACAGGTTACTACCCAACCCCCAACCAAAGGGGGGGAGAAAATACCGCCAATAGTAGCGGATGCTTTCAAGGAGCATACAAAAACCATGCGGCTCCTAGCTTCGCGCCTGAAAAGACGCTTTGAGGCAATAAGGAGGCCACGGAAAGTCAACATCAAGACCTCCTCACTTGAGGATTTTGAGGCAGCCAAGGCTGTACTTCGGAAATTAAAAATCCCGTTTTACAGTTATTCGCCCATACGTCCTTACGTGGAAAGGCGAATAATCAGAGGCCTTGCCTCCGACTGCTCTACCGAGGAAGTCAGGCTGGCACTCCTCGAAGAACATGACATTACAGCAACAGTGGCCCAGTTGAAGAAGACTATCGCCTCCGACAGAGGACCTGAAAAGGTGCCCATGCCACTGTTTCTGGTCGTGGTGGACAAAGTGCGCGACCAACAAGTTCAGCCCATTGACACTGTGCGTCACCTAATCTACACTGCCGTAAAGGTGGAACGCTTTTACGGTAAGGAGGGTCCCGTGCAGTGTCGCAATTGCCTGGGATTTCACCATTCCAGCATGGCATGTGAGCGCCCGCTCGCATGTCTGCGATGTGGTGGAACCCACAGAGTGCAGGACTGCCCTAAGCCGGACACGGACAGGGAATGTGTCAACTGCAAAGGCGCGCACTGCAGTGTCTACAAAGGATGCGCGACGCGTCTGAAAATCATAGATAGCCGTCGCAAGGGACGTGCGGAAGCGGCAGAGGTCCGCCCCGGCGTTTCCTTCTCATACGCCCTAAATAGGGCAGAAAAGACACTGGCCCAGGCAATAGTACCTGCCCCTGCCACGACTGAAGTTTCGGCACCACCTCCAGGTCATACAGAGGAGTCTGTTGTGGCCAATGCTCCTCCTAAACCTAAGCGGCGAAGGAAACACAAGAGCAAGCGTCAAGCCGCGGAGAGAGCAAGCACAGCTCCTCAACAGCCTCCCAAGGCGCCGGCAGAGCAGTCCACTGAGGCAGCTCTGGCACCAAGGGATATTGCTGTTACAGCCGGCCCACAGGTGACACCTGTGGTCCCCACTGTACCCATGACCCCCCCTGCATTAGGGGGAACGCTCTCGCAGGCGGATCTGGAGGAATTTCAGGACCTAACCCTGTGGTTCAACAACATAATTAACAGAATCTTGCCTGCACTTCGTAAATTCAAGCTGCAATACGAAAGCCCTAACCTGAGCCCCATGCAGAAGCATGCCCTACTGGTCCAAACCCTGGCCCAGCTGTTCCCTAACTCAGCCAAGTAATGGCCTCCAGACTTGTCCGGAGACCATTCAGGGCTGCGTTCTGGAACGCAAATGGCATAAGGGGCCATTACCCAAGCCTCGTTGAGTTTGTGCAGTCGTATGGAATTGACATTCTGATGGTCTGCGAAACCCACTTGGATGCTGCAACCAACTTCTCGCTGCCGAGTTACGTCACCCATCGGTCTGATCGGGTCGGCCGACCGGGGGGCGGTACAGCCATTTTCATCAAGAACCACATCACTCACACATCCTTCCCTATCCCACCACTACAACACGTGGAGGCCTGTGCCATTAGGCTTGCCATTGGCGGGGTGGACACGGTGTTGGTAGTGGCATACGACCCTCCTGATAACCGCTTCTACGAAGCTGATATTAACACCCTCCTGAACCTGCATCCTGCGGTTTGCATCGCCGGCGACCTCAACGCTAAGCATGCACATTGGCATAGCCGCGCTACTAATGCCAAGGGGCGAGGGCTCTACCGCCTGATCAGCGGTAACCCAAGCATTCTTGCGCATGGACCGAGAGGACCTACGTTCCATCCGGCACGAGGGAGGCCAGATGTGCTCGATATCATGGTCACCAAAAACATCCCTTTTCATCTAGACCTCTCAGCGGTCAATGAATTGGACTCCGACCATGACCCTGTCTTGGTGGATTCCAACATTGACCTGCCAGCTCTGGTCACTCCAGACTGGACATACGAGGTCGACTGGGATGCAGCCATCCATGAACTCAACCAGTCTGTGGACCCGCGTCCGCGTGTCGATTCTATCGATACACTGGAGGCGGCAGCCACGGCATTCTCCCAACACATCCGGGATGTAGTACGTGCCCACACGCACCGCATTCCATCCGACATACCTAACCCTCGCACCATTCCCATCGAACTCAGACAGTTGCTCAAAGCCAAAGCAACTGTCCGAAGGCTCTGGCAGCGTTTCCGCCATCCCAGGATACAGGCCGTCTACCAGCGGTTCAAGTCCCTGTCACGACGCCTGCTGCGTTTACACCGCAAAACAGCCTGGGAAAACACGATGGCAAACGTAGACCTCTCCGAGAAACAACCATGGCGGATAATTAGGTCCCTTAGAAAGGACAAAAACGCACATCAGCATCCTCTACATGGCACTCGCGGGAGACTCTCTTTTGAGCCCCAAGAGAAAGCCACGGCTTTCGCAGACCATCTAGAGTCCCAATTTGAACCCCGGGAAGATGTCCAGGACGAAGACTTTACTGAACTCGTGGAGGCGACGGTAGATTACCTCTATGAGGCACCTCCGCCGCCACGCGCAGAGATCCAAATCCCCTTAATCACCCCAAGACAGGTGGCTTCCGAAATCAGAAGATTAAAACCTGGCAAATCCCCTGGTCATGATGGCGTCACGGCGCCCATGCTCCAGCACCTTCCCCGAAAGGCCGTAGTCCACCTGACGAGGATTTATAATGCATGTCTGCAGCTTCGTCACTTTCCTACTTGTTGGAAGGAGGCGAGGGTGGTCTGCATTTTGAAGCCCGGCAAGGACCCGGTTTTCCCTTCCAATTACCGTTCCATAAGCCTTTTACCTATCGTTTCAAAAATCTTTGAACGATTATTCCTATCCCGCCTCACTCCTCTCTTCGAGGAAAGGCAACTTATCCCGGATCATCAGTTCGGTTTCCGTCATGGACATTCCACTACACTACAGCTGCTGCGGCTGGTTGAGAAGGTTGCCCTGGGTTTCCAGGAAAACTTCAAAACAGTCGCGGTGCTTCTGGATGTAGAAAAAGCCTTTGCAACCACATGGCACCAGGGGTTACTGTACAAACTCAGAGAGGCTGAAATCCCTCCCCCCTACCTCACCCTGTTTGGTAGCTTCCTTCGGGATCGCTCTTTTCGGGTGCGGGTGGAGGGGAAGTTGTCCTCGGTCAGACCCATAGCGGCTGGAGTTCCGGAGGGTAGCGTGCTATCGCCGTTGCTCTTTGCTGCCTACATGTCTGACCTACCCGTGGAACCGCATACTGTTACGTGCCAGTATGCTGACGATGTCCTCATACTGGCACAGAACAAAAATGTTCGGTACTGCTTCCCTCCACTTCAGCGACAGCTCGACGCTATCGGCAGGTGGAGTGAACAGTGGAGAATGGCCATTAGCCCGCAGAAGAGCCAAGCTCTACTTCTGAGCAAAGTTCGAAACTGGCGGCCGGGTGTATCCCTGGCAATGCGGCGGAGAAGAATCCCTTGGGTTAACTCTGCCAAATACCTGGGGGTACTACTTGACCGTGGTCTAACCTTCACTCCACATGTCAGAACAAAGGTCGGTCAGGGACATGGCGCCCTGAGACAGCTATATCCCATACTCCAATCAACCATGCCCACATACCTGAAACTACGCTTGTTCCGTGCGATCGTCCCGCCCCTGATCCTGTACGGGTGCGAGGTCTGGGGTACGGTGGCTCGTTCCACCATCCGCAGGCTGCAGACCGTGCAGAACAGGGCGCTTAGGATGATCTACGGTACCGACCGTAGGTTTCCATCACACATCCTTCACACTCATTCCGGCATCCCATACATTGTGGACGTAGTGCGGGACAGGACTCGCACAATGTATGACAAACTCACACCTCACCTAAACCAGCTGGTGAACAGCCTGGGGCAATATGACCATCGCCTCCCTAGGCGGAGACAGAGCTACCGTCTACCCAAGGACGCCCTTGGCTGGTAGGTACCGCTTTGCCTTCATCATCCTCCACACCTATCACCTATTCCCCTCGGTTTCCTGTCACTGGCACTGCATTGCTCGCCGGCCAAGGCTGACGAAGTAATCAGTAGGAAAAAGGTCGCTTGGATGGTTAGACATCCAAGATCCGACAGATCCCGCCGCCAGTGACAACACAGGAACCCACCCTGCACCATCAGACATTACAAAGACAAAAAAGCCTGTTACATATACCAACCTATACCACCACACGGGTAAATCCGTATTTAAACGGATAGGTACCGTGGCCACCTTACCATCCGCCTGGGTTAACCCAGACGACTAGTACTCACTCCTGGACTCCTGGACTCCTGGCGTCTGATTGGCTGGAGAGTCTTGGGGACTATATCCCTAGAGAACGCACGCTTGTGCGACACCGGGTTCCCCGCATGGCTTGCGGGCACCCCCGGTAACACAGGAGCTTCCCCATCAACAGCGCAAGCTGAACTCCTGACAGTCCTTCCAAGAGCAGTTTGGAAGTCCAAAACATTTCGCCAAATAACCATATTTGGACCACCCATCAGCAGTGCCCAACGGCAGTTGCATGCTGAAAATACCATCCGACGAGGAGCATAAAATATGCTACCTCCCAACAATCCTTCACCAGCCATCCTATAACTTCCTAATCCCGTCATGCAGTGGTTAAGCCCTAAAAGGGCAGGTACACGGATGACACACCTCGGGCTGTTCTCAGCCTGCCATCTGGTAGTCTAGTCTAGTCTTGGCTGGAGAGGGGTTCTGGATTTTTGTTTTTGTTAACGCTGTTTGCCATATTCTGTTGAGTTTAAGTCCTTCTTCTTTGCGATTGATATTATTTTTGTGCTTGCATATTTCAATGGCTTCACGGAATAAGCGAGAATAGTAGTGGGATGTAGATGCCAGAATATCTGTGTTACCATATTGGATGATGTGTTCCCCTTCTTCGAGTATGGCATGTTATTATTATTATTATTATTATTATTATTATTATTATTATTATTATTATTATTATTATTATTATTATTATTATTATTATTATTATTATTATTATTATTATTATTATTATTATTATTATTATTATTATTATTATTATTATTATTATTATTATTATTATTATTATTATTATTATTATTATTATTATTATTATTATTATTATTATTATTATTATTATTATTATTATTATTATTATTATTATTATTATTATTATTATTATTATTATTATTATTATTATTATTATTATTATTATTATTATTATTATTATTATTATTATTATTATTATTATTATTATTATTATTATTATTATTATTATTATTATTATTATTATTATTATTATTATTATTATTATTATTATTATTATTATTATTATTATTATTATTATTATTATTATTATTATTATTATTATTATTACTATTATTATTATTATTATTATTATTATTATTATTATTATTATTATTATTATTATTATTATTATTGTTGTTGTTGTTGTTATTATTATTATTATTATTATTATTATTATTATTATTATTATTATTATTATTATTATTATTATTATTATTATTATTATTATTATTATTATTATTATTATTATTATTATTATTATTATTATTATTGTTGTTGTTGTTGTTGTTGTTGTTATTGTTATTATTATTATCATCATCATCATTATCATCATTATTATTACTACTATTATTACTATTACTATATTGTTAGGTACTATCACTATTATTGTTGTTCTTGTTGTTTAAAACTCACATAGTGAATGTAAATACTGTGAAAAAAGTTTCTCGTTCGGTTGTCTTTCAACAGTACTTTATTTGTTAATTTCCACTAGTTTCATCAGATATGGCCTCAGTCACACAAATTCACAGTTTTACACTTCTTTTTTCGTTATTCTACATAGAAACTTTACAACCAGGAGTTAAAACTGGCTAGAAGTTACTGCATCTTAGCACGGATCATGAAACATAGGGATGGGGTGGCTTGACGCACGTGGATGTTGTGTCACATCTTAGTGTCTCAACCTTTAAGTGCTTGTAATTTTCGCCCATTTATTTGTTCCATATTTGCGTGGTGCTGCCGTCGACTCTGTCTTACAGAGGGCTAGGACGTTCCCAAACGTTCTCCAGGGTGTTAACGCAACGCGACTTCATACCGACCAGTTGTCCGTCGATCTTCATCTTTATCTTCATTTCGGTCATCTCATTTTTCATTTTTTCCATTCCGGATTTATGTTTCTCAATTTGGCTTCCATTTTTGTTTCTATCTGCCTGCTGCACTCCGAAATTCAATGTATTCATTTCATTTCCCATTATGTCCATCTTGGCTAACAACCGTTCCACCATCTCCTCCATTGTTTCTTTTGTCGCATTTCAAGCACCAGTTGTGACAAAATTACTCGTTCAGTTATCTTTGAACTATTTTTCATTTATTAGTTTTTACTAATTACGTCAGGCATGCCCTCAATCACATAGCTTCACAACTATAAGCTTCTTTTTAGTTACTTTTACACCCAAGCTTTACAACCAAGAAATACAACATAATATTATAGTCCTTTAAGTATGCACAGTTATTTTGGGTTTTCAAGAACTCTATTACTCATAGTTTGAAAATTTGATAATCATAAAAGAATAAACACTATGAAAACGATAAAAGTAAAGAAGCTAATAGCCTCCGTTTAATTATGCATGTTGTTATTCACTCCTCTTCTGCAATGATATGGTACCGAGTAGGTTGTTTCTTAAAGCTGATACGAGCATGAGGCTAATGTGGAGGGATACAACTTGTTTTGTTTATGTCAAGTCCTGTTCTAATACTGGATCAACTATAGTGAAGCACAAAGTTCTCGGTAGCTGTCATCGCTAACAGTGGCCTCACTACTCTGTTGCTTTCTATGCTGAAGTAAAACTTAAGCATATAAGATCACATGAACACTTCTGGGAATGTGTTAACTAGCCGGGAGAACGGTAACACGCGTACCATATGCAATTCCTTATGCTTGTGAACTGCAGGAATGTTAATAAGAAACGCTCAGTCTTCCAAAGGGGTAATATATTTGTCTGTGCATTGTTTTAGCTGCTAATACTGTGACGAAGACTATAATCAGTACAGTTACTTCTTTCACTTTATTTTCCTTCTAAACCTTTGCACAAAAACACAGCTCTCTTCTACTGACGTTAACACAGTCTTTTGAGATGTTCCAACTCACAGTTGTTTTCTTCTTGTAATCATGACTAAGTCCTTTCATTGCCTTTCTTCGTTTTCTCTGTCTCTCATACACTAACTCTGACAATATATGCACTCAATGCTCATTAAAACTTCTTCAGTTCGACGCGACCTATCTTTCACGACAACAGTACCACACACACACACTCACACACACACACACACACAAACACACACACAAACTCGTCTGCTTATATAGCGGGGATGACGTCAAACGGCCATTTCCGGAACTTCTACAAACACGCTGGCCCGGATGCCTCTCGAAGGTTCCACAATCCTTTGTTAAGCGTGGCGCTCATTATTGTTAGTCACGTATACACAAACAGCCGAGCGAGGCAACCTGACCTTGTGCGCCTTTGTTTGCTTGCCAACGTGGTATGTAGTCTGAAGTAGATTTTTCGATGTAAAGGAGTAGCTTGCGGTGGGGGATTTTCTTGAAAATCTCCATGTCACATCCTTGAAGGTTCACACACACACACACACACACACACACACACACACACACACACACACACACACACACACACACACACACACACACACACACACACACATATCCATATTTCTTTTTTATTTAGGGGACTTGAGAACGTTATTTCAGTGAAATGTATCTACTTTTAAAATTACTTTCTCTACTACTGGCACATGGTAGAAAATGTAAAAAGTTCACCTCTTACGTAAAAACTTCAACAGACTTCCTGCCAAGGCTCATACATGAAGAGAATTTATCATAAAGCAATTACAAAGGAAAGAGAATGCACGTAACGCCACAAATAATGGGCAATTTTGACAACTTTAAAACTAACAGTAACAGCAATAATACGATGCAAGTGAATTTTACAATTCCTTACGTTTTAATATGTAATTAAATGCGGAAAATTGTAGAAAGGAATCCATAAGCGAAGGAAGGAAGCCTATACTGCTAATGGTGGTGAGTAGCTGGTTGCTGCTAATTTAAGGTTGGCGAGGTCCGCCCGCCTACCCTACCCACGTTATCCAGTTCAACCTGTTTGAAGCGGGCAGCAGCTCAGCGGCGCCATATGGCGCTCCTATGAGGTCCTTGCCGCGAGGCAGGTGTCTGTCTGTCTGTCATGGTAGCTACGCATTATATACAAACATAAAAACTCCCATTTTAACAACCTGTGTATCAGCTAGACTTTATCTTCCTTCCATCGTCACCATAACATCCAACAACCAAAAGTATTAACTGACAAATCTGTCCAGGGTACCACGGAACTGTTACTTATCAGCAAGTCTAAATGTTGTTCATCTAAGGGTGTTTAAAATGCCCTACAGATTCACTTAAAAGCCTCAAAATTACAGACAGCAGTGACTAAAAGAGACAAATTGTAATGACGTACCAGAGAGGGATATAATTAACTCTCAGTGTCGTCTCATAGTTGAAACACCAACTATAATGGCAAGATAAATCAGAAAAGCATATTGTGCAACGAGAGCATAATGGCAGCAATTAAGATGCGAGTAATTTTATAAAACGAGCAGTAACCAATTTCATAATATTCATACGAACTTCTTAATTGGTGTCATTATACTCAAACTTCATACGACCATTGATGCTGGACATTTATAAAGTGATTTTAATATTCTACGCTGCGTGTTATTGTTACTGATGTCCCGACCTTTTAACTGGTTATCACTCGATTCGATTGTACACAGAAAATCGATAGTAGTGCCTTCAACTTTTATTATGTTGGTCTGGACACAATGATACAGGGTATATGGTATAAACTTTAAAAGAGTAGACTTTCAAAAAGGAGAAGTAGCTTTAATCTCTATATGCTTCCAGCTGTGTGGGAATGTGCGCAGACGCCAAAGTATGGATTCAAACATGTGGATATATTGATTGGCGGCTAGCAGTGTCGTGATCAACAGGTGCACCTTTGATTGGTCGGTTAACAGTGTCATTATGAACTGGTGCACCTTTGATTGGTGCATACCAGTGTCATGATGAAAAGGTGAGCATAATGGGTTCATTACAGTGGCACATAAGCCCTACATTATTGCATGATCGAGCATAAAATAAATTAATTAAATTATTATTGGATTTTAGGAAAGAAAATTGTTGGAATTGTGAAGAAATTGCTGTGATTGCAACCGAACATGTTTATAAATCTACGTAAACAATGATTAAATGTCACTCATCCTGCATATCATACATACTTCGTAATGTAACATACTGCATGATTTTAACATACACCAACCACATATGTTAATAGTGTTAGGCAAGAAAATTAAAAAATTGTGGATGCATGTTGATTACGATACCTGTAAATTGTACTGGAGCATGGCAACAAACCACCGTTGTAAATAAATTGAGCCTTTAGGTTAAGAAACAAATAAATAGGATATGTGAGAAATGTATTTAGCTATAAGTTAAGCAAATCACAAATTTTTACTTTCTCTTCTCCATATGGTAACTGGGGGAAGTATTATATTCGACCAAAAACTTCGATGTCGAGGTTTCACCCGAAATATACCATTTGAGACCCCTGAATAAAAAGGTTTAGAAAAGCTCCATGTGTGTGTGCACGCGTAGTCTGTGTGTGTGTGTGTGTGTGTGTGTGTGTGTGTGTGTGTGTGTGTGTGTGTGTTTGTGTGTGTGTCTGCCTTTGAACAGCATAACTCAAAAACGTAAAGTCAGTTAAAAACCAAAGTTGGTATCTAGGCTAAATATCTTTAAAGGATGTGACACAAGATTTTGAAGAAAATTCCTCCACCCTAAATTATCCTTTACACGGAAAAGTTTTCATGATTTTCTCAAAAATGGCTATACTATTTTGATTAAAGTGTCATATGTTTAAGATATTTGAAAGCCAAATGAAATTTATATTTTGAATTTTCTGACTATAGCCCAAATAGTTCTGTTTACTCTTGATGACTTTTGCATAACTGGTAAACCGTAAGAGATGGAACAAATTTTACTGTACAAAACATGAAGATCTCATTAAAACACACAACTTATGTCTGAATGGATTTTCTTCTGGAATTAACCATTTCGGAGATATTCCTTGTTATTTTTGTGAGTTTTGCAAAACTTACACTTTTGTCAAATAGAAGGTCGTTATTCACGTTATCTCTTGCCCGTGAAAACGGAATTTCAAAGCCTTCATATTGAGACCAGCTTTAAAGGATTTGACTATGGCTCAAAGCCTACTGTATTCCCAGATTCCCCTTGCACCTACAAGAAAATTAGCAGGAAGGTAATTTCTACAGATGTTTATCTCGACTACTGTACTACTACTACCACCCCTTCACAACCAAGATCAAACATGTGCAAAGAACTCGCATATACAAATACTGCCCAAACTGCACCAAAATAGAATCAAGTTATTATTATTACTCAATCGTAGAATGGTCTTACCCTGAGAGAACACGTTATCACAGTAAGTAAAGCATTGATGTTTTGCTTCGCGCAAGTCAAATTCCCTAAAATATATCAACCCTGCTAATCAACAATAGCTTAATCTGTTATTTTCCCACTTAGACCAATTGTATCACGAAATAAGAAGGGTCTTAGGTACATAAAATGTTTGTTCTACAGTAGGCAATCATGTTACTGAACAGCAGCAGAAACGTCTTGGTTCCCCTCCATGAAGGGACCTCTGTACTGGATCTCGTGCATGTGTTAAACGTTCGTAGCCAAACCTATATTCTCCCACAGGAAGTTGACTTAGGTATTGATGAGTCTTGAAAGAACCAATTATTATTGAATTTGCTTATCTTTTGACACCTGTCAACAGGAAGGTCATATTTCGAGATTTGCTAGAAAGTGTAACCAATGGAACAATGAACAGACACTTCCTCCGCACTGTAACAGCTAGTGCCAACATACAACATACACCTAACCTCACTAAAACTGAAAGCTGTTTTCCTTCGTCGTGCCAAATGTGGCATAAAGCTGCTTTTTGTAGTGTTTAACGCTCGCTTTTACTACTATGGCACCGCAGGCGGTGACACTGATACATGGGATGAAGATGGAGCATCGGTGGTTTGAGATGGCGGAAGAAACTACGAATCAGACATGCTGTTGCCTGGAATCGAACCCGAGCCGCTTTGGTGAGAAGCGATAAACTTGCTTATTGTCCTACAGAAGCTCATCACGAGGATGACGAATTTATACAATGCAGTCATTTGAAAAAAAGTTTGTCGGTCCTGGGCACATGTGAGAAATGAGATTTAGTTGACCCTTTTGACACATTGTTTCAATTTCTGCTCCTCGAGGTCTTTCTGTACAATATTTTATGAAAGTTCATTTAAATATGTCAATTTATACAATGAAAATCAAAGACTTGAGTATATTTTCAGTGATGAAATAGCTTATTGACGTTTTTCCCACAAAAGAATGAGCATACGAATGTCTATGGTACCACACATACGGACCTTTTAGTTTCCTTGGATACAAGTACGAATTTTCATTTTAGTCGCCGACAAATTAAGCTCTGTAGTTTTGTTGTAAATACATCCCCAAAAAGGTTTACCTCGGGGACCCAGCAGCAAGCGTTCTCCCATAAACATATTCAGCGCTCTTAAAATTTGTATTCATGTATCTAGAACTATCAGTAATCAAGCTAGTGCAATTAAATGACGATGCATGCTCGGAGACATTTGACAATAGCTTGAAAACAGATAGTTCCCTTAGCACTATCTAAAAATGAACAGTTACTCTATGAAATAAAACAGCCAGAATACAACGTCTCGTGCTTTCAGATATCTCACCATCAACCAAAACAATTGTTTGTCTTCAGCTATTTTGTGAATGTCTTCTTTCGCGGTGTGTGCACGTGAGCCCAAACAACACCTTTCAGTCTGGTTAAAGATGTCAACCGTCATATAAAAATATGTTGTGTTGCACTCACATGACTTTCTCTACTCTTGTGTTAACCATTCTTACAAACTTTTATTACTGTAACTTCCTTGACATTTTTGCAAATTATCTTATTGTTTATTTCCTTGTAGGTGTAAGAGGAATATGGGAATACAGTAGGCCTTGAGCGATACTCAAATCTTTTGAAGCCTTGCGATCCCGTTCTCTTTGCACGCTTAACATATAAAAAATGAACAACGATGTTCCATTGCACGAAAGTTTTATTTTCTGAAACTGACACAAATAACAGGGAATATCTCCGAAATGGTTCACTCTACAAAAAATTTATTGAGACATAAATTATGTATTTTAGCAAGATTTACATTTCTTTTAGCGTAAGATTTTGTCTATCTCTTACGGATTACAAGTTATTCAAAACTCATCCAAACTAAGCAGGACTACATAGGCTATAGCCAGAAAATTCAAAATGTACATTTCATTTGTCATAAAAATATCTCAAACAAGTCGCATTTTAATCAACATCGTTAGAGCTATTTTCAAGAAAATCAAACTTTTAGAAAAATTTTCCATGTAAAGGAAAGTTTCGGGTGGGGCTATTTTCTTCAAAATCTTCGTGTCGCATCCTTGAAAGATATTAAACTTAAATATCAACTTTGGTTTTTAACCGACTTTTCGTTTTTGAGTTATGGTGTCCACAGACCAACACACAAACACAGACTGACACACACACACACACACACACACACACACACACACACACACACACACACACACACACACACGCGCGCGCGCGCGCGCGCGCGGACCGTTTTCTAAAAATGTTTCTTTTGGAATCAGGGGGTCTCTAAACATATTTCCGGTGTAAATCTCGCCATCGAATTTTTGGGTGGAATAAATACTTCCTTTACTTACCAGTAGAAAAAGTAAATAGGATTACTACTGGTTACAATTTTTAATTTTGAAGTAAATAAATAAGACATTATTATTATTATTATTATTATTATTATTATTATTATTATTATTATTATTATTATTATTATTATTATTATTATTATTATTATTATTATTATTATTATTATTATTATTATTATTATTATTATTATTATTATTATTATTATTATTATTATTATTATTATTATTATTATTATTATTATTATTATTATTATTATTATTATTATTATTATTATTATTATTATTATTATTATTATTATTATTATTATTATTATTATTATTATTATTATTATTATTATTATTATTATTATTATTATTATTATTATTATTATTATTATTATTATTATTATTATTATTATTCACGCCGTACATCAGCATATTGCTATCGCTGCTACCACCAAAATAAAACCTGGTTCTTTAAATATATTTGCGCGCATATACAGAGTTATACGTTAGGAATGACCCATTTTACTTTCCTATGTAACATTGACATTTGTCATGTTGAAATTTGCAGAAAACCGTTGGTAAGATTATTGTAATTTAAAAATCAGCAGTTGAAACAATAGAAAGAGCACGCATCCACCCTCAGGTTCCAGTGCAGAGAGAAGCTCTATGCCCGTGCTATCATTGTCGGCATGGGCTCTGTAGCACAAGATGGTATAGTCGCATGCAGTCGCATGTTGACTGTCAACTGTTTCATCGTTTGCTACAACTATTTCGTGCTTAAAGAACGAAGCAAGGTCTGGCTTGATTTCTTTTTTCAAATTTAAATAAAGATAAATTACACATCATTCGCAACCATAAATATATTGCAGAAAATGCAGTTTATTGTCGTAATATTAGTTTTAACATTGATTCGCAGAAATGAAACTGGCTTTAAACGACTTCAACTGTGATGACGGAGAAAGGCGCAGAAATCATGTTCTATTTTTAATCACTCTTATCGCGCTTTCCATATTTTCATGTCCCTAAGAATTAACAAATCAACATAGTAACAATAATAATTTCAATACGATGTGATCCAATACTGTGCACCAATGAATCGCATTAACAAGTCAAGAACTGTTGTACAAAAGTACATATTATTCAACATCAATCGCAAATATATACATTTTCAGCAAAATCAAAAGGAAATTAAATGGTGCGGTCGAGATGTCGTTGATGTGAATATTTTGGGGCATACTGTAGTGGCAACAGAATGTTTATAGCTCTCGTATATAACTGTTAAGCTACCGCTGCACACATACACGACTAACTAGCTTTATGATGACATAAAAGTAATTAAACTAAGCAAAACCGATTAATCATATGATTAATAATCTCCACAGTGTGTCAATTAAAACACTACATATGCCTGACAAACACGATTGAAACAGATGTATAAGAGTGGCGTTGCACTGATGTCCAAAGTGTACAAATTGCAATCTATCTCACAAGTGCAGGAAGGCAATTCTAACATTATACGTCTCTTTTGGGGAAATGATTTAAATGTATGTGCACCACTCCACCAATCTTTTATATCATTATCGCACGGTATTTTGTTACAAGTACCTTAGAGTTGCAGATAATACCACATTACAGATTTGAAACTTATTCTACGTTTTGAGAAAATTTAAGAAGCATATTGTAGTAAAATAGGTCCAGTGAAATACACCTTCCATATACAACCTCTGTGTAAATGATCTTCAGAACTGATTTTGTATAATATTGTAATTAAGATTGTGCAGAATATAGCTAATTAGATACTGCGCATATGATAGTACGCAGCTGCGTACAGATGAAAAAGAGCAAAACATTTCACTTCTGCAGCTTAGTTAAACTATAATATCTGGAACAAATCGAAGATTGGCAGTCACTTCATGCCAAAGACATGATCATCAAGTACTTCTTTTGAGGAATTAGTAAAATCTGCAAAGTTCCATTGACGTTTTAACCTCAAGCTACAGCCTATAGTTATGCACTCAGCGACCGAGGCTTCTCGTGCTGAGGCGAGACTGTGAAACAAGTGAAAAGGCAGAGAGTGTAAAGCGTGAGTGAAGACCAGCGCTTTGATCTCTGACCTAACCTCGACAACGCTTCCCCATTTTCTCCTTATGCAGCCTATGGAAAATTAAGGATTTATGGCAGCCAACTACTGTTGCTTACAGCACCGAGGCGACGAATCGTAGACTTGTTGACACTCCTTGTGGTGTGGCTAATGTATACGCTTAGCCTTGGTTCTTTATACAGAAGCCGCTAGCTCTCGGCATCCGTACAAGAGAAAATAATGAAAGTTTCACTATCACTAAGAAACACCTTAGAGAAAAACATGGGCTTAGGCATTTACTTAGGAGCATTAGAGAGCTTTACCATTTTTAGATGCAGGAGGTCTTTCTGGCAAGGTGAAGATCATTTTTATATCTAATCTTTCTTCTTTTGTTTCTTAACTGTCTCTGTCGATACTCCATGAAATTATAACTGCTTTTAACCTAAAATAACGAATGTTAAAACATTTGCTATAAACAACAAAGTTTCACATTTTCTTTTTCTATCTTATAACCACTTCTAACAGTTTTCACCAATAAATTACAAGGCTTACTGTTGCATAGACTCCAACTTATCGACAATTTTAAATAGCCAGTGGTACGAAGTAAAATGTTAGACAAAATACAGAGAAGGTTGATGAAACTTACCCAAAGTACTATTTGGATAATACAAAAATATAAAACGCATTTGTTTGCAGTAAAACTGCCTGATCATTCTTGACATTCACTTAAGAATTACGGCAGAAGGTTGCTTCGTATCTCATTTGTATAGTTTGTGATTTTCCTTAATATCCACAAACCTTCATGCTGGCATATTGTAGGTTCTGTTATAGAATTCTGAGATGTTAAAGTGCACTGCTGTAAGAGTAAAACAAAAGTTGTTGTAAAACAACATATCTAGTGATTAAACGGAGTGAATGAAACAAACGCGGAAAAAATAATTGCATTTCTATTTTCTTTTAGGAAAATATTCTCATACATTTTGCAATTACTTACAGCAGGCTTCTTAACATTCCAATGGATAACACCGGCATATAAGTTGCATAATCCTGTTTGTTGTATTTTTACTTTTTATTCTAAATGAAATTTGGACCCAAATACAAGCGAGCAGTGCACAAACCTCTTTGCATTTTCCAACAGAGAACACATTTGTGTTTCACTTCATTTTCTCATTGTAGAAAAACTTTTTATATACTTTTAACCTTTTGAAGTTTTTTATAATAATTTTGAAGATCTTAAAGCATTTCCTCTCTCTTATTACCGATGGTTGAAGACTTTGACTCTATGAGATCTTTTGATTCTTTTCCCACACAATGATGGTTCTGCTTTATAATTTTTTCAGAATCAGTCTGACACTCTCTGCTGAAAATCAATCCATTTTGTCAACATAAAAAAGGAATTAGAATGCTTTTGTTCTTGTATATTTCTTCATTTTGGGAAATTAATTTTAATTTTATTGGATATGATATCGGTATGTAAATGACTTGGGTTTGATCATTTAAACCTTCCATACTTAGAATCGGAATTATTTCCAGAGTGCATTACTCTGTATACGTATACGATATTCAAGGTATGATGACCAGGACTTCTATTTTTAGCTCTATAATCTAAATGGTGAAAATGAAGTAAATAGTGTGGACTATTCTCATTCTAAGAGAACAATTTTGCTCTTAGTTCCATTAAGAATTATTTGGAAATGATCTGCAATATTTGACAGAGTACAAATTGAGATTTGTATAGTCACTTTACTTCCTCTACCGCTTAATTATTGTAGGTAGAGGACCTACATAAAAACTTCGATGTGGACATCTTACCGGGAATTCAGGTTTGAGATCCACTGTAAAGAAGAAGCGAATACAGCAGAGCTGGGCGACTCACGCTTTGCCTTAAGCGACCTTCATCTCTTTTTACCTGATAATCATACAGTTATCAGTAAAGTTCTTAAGCAATCTGCTCTCTCTGAGTGCCAGTTTCCCAACATTGAGAACATGGAGACACAGTAATGTATGTAAGCCTAAATGTTCGTTTGTGTGTGTGTGTGTAAGTGTGTGTGTGTGTAAGTGTGTGTGTGTGTGTGTGTGTGTAAGTGTGTGTTTGTGTGTAAGTCAGAGACAGAGGGCGAGAAAGCAGCAAACACAAAATTCTATACTTCCAGACAAACAGCAAAGGTTAACGAAAATATTTCACTTCAAGTTTTCCTTTACGTGGAAAATGTTCATTACTGTTCATTTTCTGCATATCAAATCAAAAAGCTTAGTATGTATCTTGAAAACGCTAGAAGATTCCCGCATATGTTGCCTCGATAGCGTGATAGTTAGCGTGTCTGCTTCACGTTCAAGAGGTCGCGAGTTCGAATCTCGCTTAGGGTAAGTTATTCGGGTAAGGCTTTTTCCGAGGTTTTCCCTTATCCTTAGAAGACGAATGTCGGGTAACTTAAAGCTCCATGGACCTCGGGCTCACTTGAGCATCATTTCACCCGTTTCATTCATTCATCGTCCGATATGACGGAATGTTGGAGGACGTTAAAAAATATGTATACACACAACACAAAGTTGGGTCAAGAATTTGTTTTTCGTAATGCTAGCTATTTTCAAAACAGTATCTCTTGCACGTCCCTACTTTCGCAAGCATCTACTTACCTGTTCGTATATCAGTTGATGGACATGATTGAAAATTCTTCCTTGTTCTTCCCATTGCAAGAGACAGCTTTAGCTTAAAACCTTTGAATACCGATTCCGCACATTTTAAGTAACTAAATAATGAGTACCTAATCTCAAATAATTTTGAGTAACCTAACATAGATGAATTTTCTTAAAAAAAAAAAGCTAAAGAAGTACAAGGAAAACAAAGAAACGCGTAACGTGGTGCAGTATTCCATAAAACTCCATATGTTACTTATAGTTTCTTTCAAAAATTAAATCTAAGTCCACATAATTAGTGATCTCCCTAAATTAATTTCTCTCTTCCCTTTTTCGCAGCGTAGTAGGGTCCCGAAGCTTTTCTTCTTCTTCTTCTTCTTCTTCTTCTTCTTCTTCTTCTTCTTCTTCTTCTTCTTCTTCTTCTTCTTCTTCTTCTTCTTCTACCTATTATTATTATTATTATTATTATTATTATTATTATTATTATTATTATTATTATTATTATTATTATTATTATTATTATTATTATTATTATTATTATTATTATTATTATTATTATTATTATTATTATTATTATTGTTATTATTGTTATTATTGTTATTATTATTATTATTATTATTATTATTATTATTATTATTATTATTATTATTATTATTATTATTATTATTATTATTATTATTATTATTATTATTATTATTATTATTATTATTATTATTATTATTATTACTATTATTATTATTATTATTATTATGCATCGCGACCACAATACATCTATTGTGTTCTCTTCCTCTAAATAGCCAATATCTTAGTCTTCTTCGCAAAGTTTACAAGTTTCTTGATTTTTATTCCTTCAAATTCATGCAGTTATATTGGTTTCACGATTGAAGCATTTAACTTTGAAGATTGTGAGAGCATCACAGTCACATAATGGATGAGAAACAATCTCATCTTCTTTGCTACGTGTTCTACATTTTGGATCAACTGCTTTACCAAATTTCTAGAGACCTCCATATAACTGACAGTGTCCATTATTAGTTCTACTAATTCCCAGTGCTGTGTTTTTTCCATGTTCACTCCCGAATTGCTTCCCGTATATATTCATAGGACAGTCCAAGCCTAGGTTCAGGACCTACAAGGTCAGGTGGCCTGCCCTTTCATTGCCATAGATTCCTCTATGCCCCAGCACTCACATCAGTTGGGGCCCTAATGACCAAGTTGTCGACGGGCCCTTAAACCCAACACACTCACTCACTCACTCACTCACTCACTCACTCACTCACTCACTCACTCACTCACTCACTCACATCAGTTCCACTGAATTGTGCAGCACCAGTATCATTAGAACTTCCAGGCACTCATAAACCAGCTTATATCTGATTAACCTTCCTTCAACAGCTTTTGAGGTTGCTTGAGCGTCAGAAAGTATAGTAATACGTCTATCTTTATATTCCTTATTAATATTTTCCCGAACCCTATCAACAACGTATTCTTTTGTCAAGCTTGTGAACCAGACCAAGAGATGCACCCATCTCTGTAATATCGATAAGCTCAAATACGTCACTGTATGTAGACGTAACTGGAAAAGCAAGTATCTGCACTTCCGGAAGCAATTACGAGAAGAAGCATAGGCAGTCCAATCACTTGCGGTAAGGCGTAGGAGGTAGGACACAGAAATGCGAAAAGACCCCACTCCTTAGAGAAAGAGATTCCAGAGATGAACCTGTGAACCAGGAAACTGCCATGAGTCACGAGAGCACCAGATGCTGGACCACCCGAAATGGTCACATTCCGCCCCTTCTAATGTGGGCTGGCTGCCCCAGACAGGGTGATTAGTAAAGGCTACGACGGCAACACTATTCTTCTGTCTGCTTTGCGATAAATATGTACCCCACCTCTTCAGGTATTCATATATGCGGGTCTGCATTAAAACAGCACCCGTGATATTTGTCCTCAGAATCCTCTCCTATTCTTTCTTGTGTGTTTTAAAACAGCCGAGGTTAGACTTGCCCCCTTGTGGTCACTGAATTTATTGTCTTCTCTCTTCCGGTGGCTTTTGTCTCACAAAGAAGACAAGCTTCCAACATGGAGGCGCCTGACGCAGTGTTGTTTAGCTTTCGTGTATCACCGCATCTGGTTCTGGACCAGCGCGGCGCTACTACGACAATAGCGGTGTAACTACCCATAATATTAAAGCTGAATTTCCTGCCAACGTCATTGCAACACCATCAAGAGATCAGAGAATTTGATATTCTCTCTGCACTTAAACGGAGAATGATTGGTGGTATACAAATAATATGACCTGGGCTGTTTTCTGCCACACACATTTGAAAGGCTCCATAAAAAGTACAATATTACGGCGTTCTGACTGAGAAATGCTCCGCTGATTTAAAGACATGGGGACTTTAACCCGGCCCAATGGCGCCACCTCTTATCTCCGCCTCGGCAAATACCAACAGCAAAACTGCTGCCAATGGCTGGCATGTTGAATAAGACTTTAGAACTCATACCACTGCCAGGACTCAAACCAGGATCAGACACTCGTATGTACAAGAAGATACTCTAATCTTGGCGGCATTTGTGGAAATATGAAAATGCATAGCTCGAGTATGGTCAGTATTGAATGTTTCAAGGCTGATTCAAATTTACACCTCTTTTAATGAGCCTACTTTAGCATAAGCAGTCTTTAATTTTGATTATTCGGGTTGGGTAAAGCTTATGATAATGACGATTAAATATACGTATTTTCTGTGGAACATGAAGTAATACATACACACATGCACATATATACTACAGAAAATCCAGGCTAAGAAGGCTAATTTAGTTTTCTTCCTCAGAGAGCTTCGGTCAGGAACAAATCAGAGCTCTCTGTGGTCACGTGCTTACAGCCGCTATGAGCGTTTGCGTACTTCAAGTGGCTGTTTTTTACTTCGGCAACACTATAGTTGCCCCAACTCATCCGTCTTTGGCATAAGTAGATACCTATCCCTTCGCGGGTTAAAAAAGTTGCAGAACGCAGCGGCGCAATTCTATGAAGCGCACGCCTTGCGATGGCTTGAGCGAACTTCGTTCTGCTTAGCAGAGAGGACGAGGCTTGAACTAGCGTGTGCAGTCCGTGATAACAGACAAGCATAGTATAAACAACCGAAAAGGTCTCATAATATTTTCCACTTTGGTTACAGAACTTTTATTTTCCAGAGAATAAGCTCACTCCTGTGTATACTACTATTGTATAACATACGGATAAATTGTTGCAAATTGCCGTAACAAAATCCATGCAAACATAAGGCTACGTAACGTTTTATTGACACGACACTGCGTCCGCTTCATAGGAATTGTCCCGTTACGTTCTGTAACTGTTATAACGCACCAAGGGATATTTACTTATGCCAAAGACGGATGAATTGGGCCACCTGGTATAATCTCTTTTTGAACATCGCAAAACAATGAAGATTGTAAACACGTAACGTATTGAGCGAGGTGGTAACATGTGAGGCTTGCATCCGGGAGTTATCTGGTTATATTAACGGTGGCGTCTACAGCGCCTTTTTTCGTAATTTGCCCTGGTCAGTATAAATTGATCATAGAACTCTCATTTACCACGATTTCCTCTCCGTTTCTCCTTTCATTTCGTTGGATACTTGGTTATAAGGGTCGTTTAGCAACCTCTCTAGGCAGTCCCGTTTATAGTTGGCGCTTTGAGCTAGGAAATGTCAGAGACATCCGTGCGTCTCTGTGGCCTGTCCAGTTCGGCCTGCAGCCTTCTGTGGTTCCGTCACTTCATACCTTCCTCTCGGGGAGAGGTAGCTGCTATAGACCTGTCTCAGTGTCCCCTCCCTTCCTTGTATAACATGCATCCTACATAGATATTCAAACTAAAATTCAAATTCTTAAGTGAATTAGTTATAGAAGTATAAAACTAATGCGCCTCCTTACTCCAGTTCAATTCTAAACTTGGCTCAGGTCACTGAAAACTAAGTCTAAGGCCAATGCGCATAGTGTAGCCTCCTTGTGGAAGAAGGATATAACACAGAGAGAGAGAGAGAGAGAGAGAGAGAGAGTAACCCTGAAGTGAGTTGCCCATAGAGATTCATTGTACCAAAATGAAATGAGGAAACCAGCAGTATGCACTATGACCAAAAAGAGCGATGACTGCATCAGTGTCCTAGTATGTATGGGTAAAGTCCCCAAATATGACCCCTTTTTAATTTCTCTATCGGTATGTGGAGGAAGTATTGTATTCCACCCAAAAATTCGATGTGGAGATTTCGCCGGAAATATATCTTTTGAGACCCCCTGAAACCAAGATACGTTTAAGATATTTGTATGAAAAATGAAAAGTATATTTTGAATTTTATGGTTATAGTCCATGTAGTCCTGTTTACTCTGGATGACATCTACAAAATTGTGGATCTCGCCAAAACACACACTTTATTTCTGAATAATTTTTTTTGTAGGGTGAACATTTCAGAGATATTCCTTGTTATTTCTGTCAGTTTCGGAAAATTTAAAAACTTTTGTGAAATGAAACATTGTTGTTCATTTTTTTATAGGTTAAACATGCAAAGAGAAAAGGATTTCAAAGCTTTAAAAGATTTCACTTTCGCTCAAAGCCTACTGTATTCTAATATTCCCCTTGCACATACAAGGCAATAACCAATAAGATAATTTGTACACATGTTTGTCTCAAATAACACGAAGAAGATATAAGAATGCGTTTGTAAGAATGGTTGGTACAAGAGTAGAGAAAGTCATACGAGTGTAACACATCAGATTTTTAGAGAAAGGTCCGTGTGTGTGTCTGTGTGCCTGCCAGTCTGTGGACAGCATAACTTAAAAACGAAAAGTTGGCATTTAAGTTTAATGTCTTTTAAGGATGTGACACGAAGACTTTGAAGAAAATGGCCCCACCTTAAACTATCTTTTATAAGGACAATTTTTCAAACATTTTGAAAATGACTGACGATTTTGATTAAAATGCCACATATGTTTGAGATCTTTTTATGACAAAATGTATATTTTGAATTTTCTGGCTATCGCCCATGAAGTCCTATTTGTTCTGGATGACTTTTGCATATCTGATAAACCGTAAGAGATAGACAAAATCTTACTATATAAGAATGTAGATCTTGCTTAAACAAACAATTTGTGTCTAAATAAACTTTTTTAGAGTGAGGCCTTTGTCGAATTTTACTTTTGGAGATATTTCTCGTTATTTGTGTGGGTTATGAAAAACTTATACTTCTGTTAAATGGAACATCGCTATTCATTTCTATAAAGCACCTAAATCCCTTACAAGCTGCATTACACTATATTACGGGCCATGGGCCATATGGCACTTACCTAAAACGTTTTAGTATCATCAACTCTGAAATGTGCACCAGATGCAATACAGAAGATACTCCTGAGCATGTAATGTTTAACTGTCAGAAATACAGTGAAATAGCATAATCTAACAGGGAAAAGCTCATGTACCTCACTTTATCGGAAATGGTCAGGAATAAGGAAAATCTAAATACGTTAAATGAGTTAGCGACTCAAATCAGTATAGCAGAAAGATCTTTAAGACAAACTGAACAAGAAAGAAATCTAATAAATTTTTATACACCTCAAGCGACTGTTGTAGCACCATCCCGTTGATCGTTAAGATTGTCAAACCAACTGTAAGCAGAAATGAGAAGAACGAGGCCAAAACGGCAGCCTGATGAGACTTGGACAGCCTACCAGAGACGAATAGCAGCGACTAGGGAACAATAAACTTCATGAATACTATGAATTCACATATAACTTTACAATATCACCAATTTTCCTTATTGTTATTTAGTTTAATTTAGGTTTAGTAACTTCTGCACATTGTATTGTGAACAAATTGTAATAAATAAGTTTAAATAAATCAAAATATCCGCACACTACGTCCAGATATAAGAAATTAGGTATCTGGCAGATATTATTTTATATTTTATATATATTTTTTTATTTTTATTCATTTCTATATGTTAACTGTGAAAATAAAACGGAGTTTGAAGGCTTTAAAAGATCTGACTCGCTCAAAGCCTTCTGCATTCCCATATTCCTGTTGTACGTGCAAGAAAACGAGCAATGATATAATATCTGCAAATGTTTCTCTTAAGAAACACGAAAAAGATAGAAGAATAAGCGTTTGTAAGAATGCTTAGTGCAGGAGTGAGTGCAACACATGAGATTTTTTATTATTGCTTATAGCTCTCTCGCATAGCTTGCATGAAAAACAGTGCACACTTTGCTGTGCACTGTCGCGTAAGCTTACAGTTAGGTATAGGGGTTTAGAGGTTATCAAATAGTCCATATACATAAAAATGAATGGCTAAATGCGTTGCTAAACGGAAAACTTCAGACTGGCTGGATCAAAACGGCTATTCTTTTTCCAAATATTCATGGAAGTCCGAGCAAGGTTCTTATGTAGAGAAAGTTTGAAACATTTTCCATTCAAACTGTTCCTAGCTGTCAATTCTAAGGATGGAGATCTGAGATAGATTAATTGAAGTAACCGCTGATCTCCTAATCCGCCTAACCGGTCACCACCAATTTCGTTCACTGTCTTCCCAATGTTTTTATTTATTTATTTTGCTTATATTTTCTATCGTGAGACTCTTAATCACTCTATTGTCAGGTATATTAAATAATATTTGCTAAGCACCACCTGTATCTAAAAGTTGTAGGAAAAAATCGTCAAACCAACGCCGGAGATTTCCCGTAGTGATGAACACTTTTATCCATGACAAGTCCCCTGCGTGAAATATATATATAAAAAGTGAGAGTAAGCTATGAAATAGCTAAACTCACATATCTATACTTGCAAAAGTGAATTAACTCTAGAAAGTATTTTAATTTTAGCAGTTGCTTTTGAATCAAATAGTGCAAATAAATGCAATTTTACATGCAATAACACATATTTGGGGGCCAAGGGGGGCATATTAGGAGAAGGAGTTTCTTTATATATGGCGTTTGTTTGCCAAGGGTATATTTACTATGTAAGTAAATTGTTCTACGATTAAGCAAAGAATCCTGGGCTTCTTATGGTGCAGAAGCTGGTTTATAATAGTTATATTTTTATGTAAAACATGTTTTACAACAAAAAGTCTGGAAAACTCAACTTTACACTCAAAATTATGCATAAGATTTAGGAACTGCTACAAATGAAGCTGCTTCTACCTCGCACTACTAGAGTTCTCTGTTGCAGTGCGTGCCAATATTTCATAAGTGCGTCACATGCTACAGGGTTTACACAGAGGCGCATGTTAAGAAGGGGCATAATATATGGGTCCTTTACCTTTATTTTTTTAATGCATTAAGAGTTGGAATAGCATGTTGAAATTTAACGAGAGTTAGAAAACCACCATGAATGTTCAAAACATAGATTCAAAAGGGCAAAAATGTTTACCCTTACCACTTCCATCTACCCTTGTGCTCCGTCACTCGCGAGTTTTGTCGATCTGAATCTTTCAGTTGGTTAGCCACTTGCCTATTACCACAAGGCCCGGATTTAAACCTGGTCCAGGCTGATTGTTTTAAAAACGCACATATCGGTATATTTACTGTCATCTAAAATAGCTACCGCGGCACGAATGTCCAGTACACTGGCAGTACTTATATGGTCCTGATAATTGATAGCACTGATAACAAAGAAAACATTAATTTACCCGCCGGTAGTGGTATTTAGTAACCAGGCTAATGCCTGAGCAGAAAGCGCGCCAAGCAGGAGCAAATGCAAAATTTCTTTTATATCTATTCCTTTTCTTATTCCTTCTTGGGGGCTCCGAGGCAAACTAAAATAAAAAGCAGCCGAGATGGACTTATTATTCACAGTAATAAGCTTCGAGAAGGCTGCAAAGTTGTAAACTTTAGTTTGAGATGATCACAGTGATCTCCTACTTCAAGATGTCACGTCTCGGATGACAACTGCAAAATGTGGTGACATGCTAAAAGCAAATGACTGCCTCACCACGAAGGAGAGATCAGTCTCAAACGTTATTCAGAATAGGATAATGGTATAAGTGGACCACATTGCACCTGGGAGTGAGGACGCTTTGGTTTGCCGGCAATCGGGGTGGGAGGGAAGCACTGTACAATTATACCTGCTTACTGTGACACCATCGTATGTTTCCGATACCAGCTGCAATAATATCGTGGTTGAGTTTAGAGTACTCTGCTGCTACTTGTTTGCTAATCGAACATCTTGGTAAATGTGGATAAAGCACAATTTGGCTTGTGTGAATAAAACTAGAGGATATACTTCGGGGAAAAACATGGAAGTAAGAGGAAGCAGGCAGAGGATTTCTTTCTCTCGGAATGAATCGTCCGATTCCGACACCGGTTTGGGAAAATTGAAAATACCATTATATCTTTATTTTAAGTTTTTACTTTCTCTACTGGTAAGTAGAGGAAGTATTGTATTCTACTCAAAAAAATTGATGTCGAGATTTCACCGGAAATATATGTTTTGATACCCCTGAATCCAAAAAAAGAAAAAAAAAATTTTACAAAAAGGTCCGTGTGCGATTGTGTGTGTCTGTCAGTCTGTCAGCCTGACTGTCAGTTTTTGGACAGCATAACTCAAAAACGAAAGGTCGGTTAAAAACCAAAGTGGATATTTAAGTTTAATGCCTTTCAAGGATACGACACGACGATTTTGAAGAAAATAGTCCCACCCTAAACCGCCCTCTACAAGGAAATTTTGATTTTCTTGAAAATGGCTCCAATGATTTTGATTAAAATGACACATATTTAAGATATTTCTGTGACAAATCAAATGAATTTTCTGGCTATAACCTATGTAGTCTGTTTACTCTGGATGACTTTTGAATAACTCGTAAACCGTAAGAGATAAACAAAATCTTACTACGTATACAAACAGCTAAAACAGTTTACGTCTAAATAACATTTCTGTACAGTGAACAATTTCGGAGACATTCCTTGTTATTTCTGTCAGTTTCGTGAAATGGAACATCGTTGTTCATTTTTTATATTGCAAAGAGAACGGGATCTCAAAGCTTTAAAAGATTTGACTATCGCTCAAACTCTACTGTATTCCCATATTCTTGCACCTACAAGAAGATAAGCAATAGTATACTTTCTGAAAATGTTTATCTCAACTAACACGAAGAAGATATAGGTATAAGAGTTTGTAAGAATAAGTAGAGAAAGTAGAGTGAGAAAATGCAAGAGTAGAGAAAGTCATGTGAGTCCAACCCAGATTTTTTAAAACAATATTTGGAAGCATTGGAAAAGACGCAAAGACAGAAAGGTGAAAGGATGTGGAAATTGCGGAAATAACAAAACTGTATGTTATGAACTTTGGGGTGCAGATGATGCTTAATCAAGCTGTTTAAAAACACAAATAAGATGACGACAAGATTGAAGAAGAATTGGGAATAAACCAATAATACTAAGCACTTGTTACAAGGAGCTGTATGAATATTTTGTTTTGTGATTCTTTCAGGGTTACCACATGAATGCCATTTTTGTTTAAACAGTTTAGTGTTTGAGTAGTGAAGCATTCGATTTTGGGTACCCCATATTTTGAAGACAATTATAAATTAGTCGAGTTTGAGTAGCTTCAGGTTTTGAAGCAGTTTTTGAACAACTCGGGTCTTATCTCATGGGCGTATAGGTGCAGAGGAAACACTTTGTTTTCAATAGTTGTCAACCAGCTATAAGTCATTCTCTGAAGATGCCCAACGCAGTCTTGAGCGAAACGTCAGAAAATTCATCGACTGGACAACGGCCTACAAGTCCGAAATCTACCACCTATTGGATTAACGCCGGCCGTGAAAGCCTCAGCATTGTTTTCAGATTAATGTTTAATCTTATTTTTGATTAAATCTACCACAATACTTATATTATCGATTTTGAATTGCTCCTGAATACAGATTCCCAAACTCAATATTCTCTTCAAATTGTTCCTTCTCTACAGTTGCGTTACTGATCACATCTCCACTAGAACATTCTATAAATATAAGCACTTATTTATATGTCCAACACCTAGGTTTTTGAAACTGTACCGCAAATACTTCTCCATACATCGCAATTTACTTGATCATCGCCATGCTCCATTGCAGTTGTTGATTTAAACAAGTGGAGTCAGCTTCTTAATGCCTCTATTTTGTTTGTTGTTATAATTTTCGAGGGCTTAGGAAAGAAGCTGCTTCAGTACTTAGCAATGAGCTTCTGTATGTCTTAAAAAACTTCAATCATTTTTTGCAGTATTCAGTATATAACGGAATAGTTAGTTCATAAATTGTCAGTGAACGATGTTACTTACATAAAGAAACGAGATAAAGTACCTAACATGTAATGTAAGTTTGTATAAAAGTTGCGGGTTCTTCCCTTTTTTTCCTGTCCTTTAATTAGGATATTTTCTTGGCATTCTTCATTTGTATATTCTTCTTCCAGATCACCACGGTGTTCGGCATCTTCTGTAGTAAAATCGTCGTCATCCCTTAAATACTTTGTTATATTGTACAACACTGTGTATGACGATGTTTGAAACACTTAAAATAGCAACTATGTAGAATTGGAAATTATCTTTGTAGTTATACAAAGCACGTTCAATAACCATTTTGCTTTTAGCTGTCTGTAGCAACTGAGGTGTTTTTGGTCTGCTGTTTTGTCCATTAAACAAAGTTCTAAGCGGCAATCTCCATCATCCTAAAGCACAACGCTTTACATTTCACTTTACCTGGTGTACGAACACCAGGGTGATTCCATACTCTGTAGCTGAGCTGAATCAGGTCGTACTGCTATTATATTAATGAAGCACTCCTTTGCACTAAAAGTAGCTTGAACGTTGATGGTGGTGTATCTTTTCCGTTCTTGTATTCGTGTCCGTGGGCCGCAGGTTTAGCAATACATACATATAGCAGTTCAAGACAACGATAACAGATGAAAAAGTATTTTCCAACCATTCAGGTTTTGCTGCAGCAGTATCCTGGGTTGTGGCATCTGACCCTAGTAAGTCTTAGCGGGTTTAAGCCCTACATAAGGGGAGGGTAATCAGATAAAGAAAGAAAAAAGTATCCTGAGGGGCCAGTGGAAAATGAGTCAAGTACGTTTTTTTTGGATACATAATGGCAGTATTACTTTCAGTACTCTGGTGAATATACGCCTTCTGGGCTATGCCAGACTAAATCCCATATTGGATATACACTTAAAAACTCTGATGTAAGAGCCCCAGTCCTAGTTTCAGGCGTTTACCCATGCAAATTAAAAGCAATCCATTTAATGTTTTGTTCACTGAGTCTATATAGACTTAACATTTTGACTGAGGAGACATCTATGCACTTTATAATGTTTCTTCGCGTCACAATCTAACCAGTAATTGAACTATAACTATGACCTGGACAAAGTGGATCTGCTATTGAGCGTCCCTGCAACTCATTTTCAAAGCACATTCGTCACATTGAAAAGATTTCCTTCACTTCATTCTTACGAGGATCTAATCTCGAGACAGTACGAGCTTCTGCTTGTATTTCCTATTGCCTGACCTTGAGTAGAACCTTTTGCTCAGCGTTTATTAATAAACATGGGAAGATTTCCTCCTAAATGGTGAAGTAGAAGGATGTGTTCTACTTTATTCATACGGCCCAATAGCACCTCAGATTATTGAAATATAAACACAGTTCCAAATTCCGAATTGATAACCTAGCTTGTGAATATGTGGGCAAAATGAATTACACCTATGTACTGTTAGATAGCAGGCACAGAAGTATATTGATATTCTGTTAAGGCACTAGATGACAGGAACAATAGCAGTAAGCAATGCTATTTAACAGTTTTGCACAGAAGGCAAGCATACACAGCATTCTGCCGCTTAGAATGGCAGCCACATCAGAAGCCGGTCTCGAGTCACAGAAAAGAATTTTATTTGGACCTGAAGCAACAAGTTGCAGGGGAGGTGTTATTTCACACCTACAAGGGAACGCTACAGGTGTGTGTGTGTGTGTGTGTGTGTGTGTGTGTGTGTGTGTGTGTGTGTGTGGGACCGGTCCATACCGCAGCTAAAGACAAGTTTTCACGTTAGATGTGCCTGTTATCTCATTTTTGGCAAGATGTCTTGCAAAGGCACTTGGCGCCTGGAAAACGTTTCTTATTAACCGGCTTCTCTTGGTGATAGGTTTCCATTAACGGCTACCGTATATCTCTGGCATAAGCTTGCCGCCTGTCTCCCTTTACCATTCTGGGAGAAGTGGATGGACTTTATTTTAGACCTCCTGCTGGAAACACGCCGCAGGAATGCATGCAAATGTGGCATTCCACCAGAAATCCACGAATCCCAATACATCTGTTGACATTTCCTATTTAACTGCTAGGAACTCATCTTCAGAATTTATTGTTAATTAACATAGGTGGCTTAACATTCTCTAGGTTTAGGTATTACAACTTTTGGAGTAATATGAATAAATAAGCAATCTGACATTCAGGCAACCTTGTTATCTGAGGACGTTTATTACATTACATAAATATATCAGTAATCATCATTAAATAATTTGCATTTACCAAACTACTGTTCCAATTTTCTCCACAAGTGAATAAAATATTCATATTTCTCAAACATACAGACTTGATCATTTTGAGAGGTAATTCATACAGCAGAACAATAATTAGAAACAGTTTAATTGGGCGAATGCATATGAGTTTGTCAATGAGAGAGAGAGAGAGAGAGAGAGAGAGAGAGAGAGTGGGGGTGGGGAGGAGGAGAACGGAAAGAAGGGAAAGAAATTGATATGAACTGTTTTAAAGAAATCTCAAACTGAGATGGAATCTCATGATGTTATTATATGACAGAAAAATATACACAAGTATATTTAAATACATCCAGCGTGCAACCTTACTTAGGCCAGGGACTGAAAAACGAAAGCAAAAGCAATTGTTCAACATTCCCCGTTATGAATTATTGGCTTTTTCAAAGGATTTTAAGACATAAGGAAGGACTAAGGAATAGTTTTAACCTAAAGGTTCCTGTCACTCCATAGTTAGTGGTAGGAAGTGAGGTTAGGAATGTGAGGAGTAAAATAACACGCAAAAACGAGGGAACGGAACTGCCAAAGAGCAATTATTTTATTGTTAAAAAGCCAATTAAGAGGTGTCAATCTTACTGTCACGAATCACCTTCTTAGCAAGAGACAGACTTACAGTAGCTTGTAGGACTCCACTTTTGATCCAAACCTTACGCAGCAGGCCACTCACTGTCTCATCGACTAAGTGAAGCCTTGGGTTCTTGCTTTAGGAGTTAAACATGGCATATAAATAGAGAATAACCAAGGGTTATTACTCATTATTATTATTATTATTATTATTATTATTATTATTATTATTATTATTATTATTATTATTATTATTATTATTATTATTATTATTATTATTATTATTATTATTATTATTATTATTATTATTATTATTATTATTATTATTATTATTATTATTATTATTATTATTATTATTATTATTATTATTATTATTATTATTATTATTATTATTATTATTATTATTATTATTATTATTATTATTATTATTATTATTATTATTATTATTATTATTATTATTATTATTATTATTATTATTATTATTATTATTATTATTATTATTATTATTATTATTATTATGATTATTATAATTATTATGATTATTATGATTATGATTATGATTATGATTATGATTATTATTATTATTATTATTATTATTATTATTATTATTATTATTATTATTATTATTATTATTATTATTATTATTATTATTATTATTATTATTATTATTATTATTATTATTATTATTATTATTACACATTTCCTGGTAGGTACAAAGAGAATAGAGGAATGCAGTAGGCGGAAGCGGCAGGTTAAAACCTGTAAGAGCTAGACACTACGTGATGGTTTTGGCATTCCATTATTTTTGCATCCAGGAATTAAAAAATTAACAACTTCTATTTGAGAAAAATATAAATATTTGAAAACAAGTTGTGTAAAACAAATGAATTACTTGACATAAGTTGTGTGCTTTAACAAGATTCACAATTTTTATGTAGTAAGATCTTGTCTATCTTTTACGGTTTATCCTTATGCAAAACTCATGCAGAATCAATGACCAATTCCAGAAAATTCAAGATACATATTTAATTTTTCATGAAAACTCTCAAACGTTTCCTTCTTCTTTTGTATCTGGTTTCCCTCCCCGTATGGAGGACTTACACCCCCTAGGACCTAAAAGCTTATGCGTAGAGTCAGATGTCTGTTGGGGAGCAGATGAACCTATAGACCGGACAGAGTGAAGACTGGAAGCGAGCAGTCAGCCAAGCACCTGGTATGAGAGTAAGGAAGTGGATATGAAATGCAGGCGAAATCGATGATCGGAAAGGTCATAATGGAGAAAATGGTTCAATGAATGGCGTGGGAAACAGGAGAACCCGGAAAAACCCACCTAGACGCCGTTTCGTCCATCACGAATACCATATGCAGGCCACTGGAATCGAACTCTGTCCTCCTCGGAGATAGGTCTAACGGTCTAAGCGCTCGGCCACGGCGTCGCCAATGTCTTAAACATAAGGTATTTTAGTCAAAACTGCTACAGCCATTTTTGGGAAAATAAAAGTATCTTAGCATGTTTTCACATAAGGGATAATATGTGGGATCACTTTCTTGAACATTTTCGTTTCGCATCAGCGGAAGATGCTGAGTATAAACATGAAGTTTTGTATCTGACATACTTTTCATTTCACTTTTCATTTTTTCACTTTTCATTTTTTCACTTTTCATTTTTTCACTTTTCATTGTCACACAAAAATAGACACACACACACACACACACACACACACACACACACACACACACACACACACACACACAAACACACACATACACATATACATAGACATGCACGCGCGCACACGCACACTCACAGGGACATTTTCTAAAAATGCATGTGTATGAGTGATTAAGTGAGTGAGAGAATGAGTGAGCGAGTGAGTGAGTGAGCGAGTGAGTGAGTGAGTGAGCGAGTGAGTGACTGAGTGTGTGAGCCGTGAATGAGTGTACTATTACTCAAAAAGCAATAGTCGGAAATGAAGATTTTTCCATGGAAGTCCCCCATCCTGCAATTCTTTACACACATAAAACCGCAAAACACTTCTGAATCCAGTAGCTCCTCAATTGGCCCCTCAGAGACCTAGCAAGGTTAGGTGCACCCCAAAGCACGTTTCCCAGCGGGAGAAAATCCCCACGTCAGTACCGGGAACTGAACCCGGCTCTCCTGCTGGGTAAGCAGCAGTACTACCGCGCCAAGGAATGGAGCCTTTACAAACGATAAGATTGCGTAAT
>JAUKNM010000093.1:0-12500 GCA_030765045.1 Tenodera sinensis
CATTAATAATATTATTATTATTATTATTATTATTATTATTATTATTATTATTATTATTATTATTATTATTGCTGCTGCTGCTGCTGCTGCTGCTGCTGCTGCTGCTGCTGCTGCTGCTGCTGCTGCTGCTGCTGCTGCTGCTGCTGCTGCTGCTGCTGCTGCTGCTGCTGCTGCTGCTGCTGCTGCTGCTGCTGCTGCTGCTGCTGCTGCTGCTGCTGCTGCTGCTGCTGCTGCTGCTGCTGCTGCTGCTGCTGCTGCTGCTGCTGCTGCTGCTGCTGCTGCTGCTGCTGCTGCTGCTGCTGCTGCTGCTGCTGCTGCTGCTGCTGCTGCTGCTGCTGCTGCTGCTGCTGCTGCTGCTGCTGCTGCTGCTGCTGCTGCTGCTGCTGCTGCTGCTGCTGCTGCTGCTGCTGCTGCTGCTGCTGCTGCTGCTGCTGCTGCTGCTGCTGCTGCTGCTGCTGCTGCTGCTGCTGCTGCTGCTGCTGCTGCTGCTGCTGCTGCTGCTGCTGCTGCTGCTGCTGCTGCTGCTGCTGCTGCTGCTGCTGCTGCTGCTGCTGCTGCTGCTGCTGCTGCTGCTGCTGCTGCTGCTGCTGCTGCTGCTGCTGCTGCTGCTGCTGCTGCTGCTGCTGCTGCTGCTGCTGCTGCTGCTGCTGCTGCTGCTGCTGCTGCTGCTGCTGCTGCTGCTGCTGCTGCTGCTGCTGCTGCTGCTGCTGCTGCTGCTGCTGCTGCTGCTGCTGCTGCTGCTGCTGCTGCTGCTGCTGCTGCTGCTGCTGCTGCTGCTGCTGCTGCTGCTGCTGCTGCTGCTGCTGCTGCTGCTGCTGCTGCTGCTGCTGCTGCTGCTGCTGCTGCTGCTGCTGCTGCTGCTGCTGCTGCTGCTGCTGCTGCTGCTGCTGCTGCTGCTGCTGCTGCTGCTGCTGCTGCTGCTGCTGCTGCTGCTGCTGCTGCTGCTGCTGCTGCTGCTGCTGCTGCTGCTGCTGCTGCTGCTGCTGCTGCTGCTGCTGCTGCTGCTGCTGCTGCTGCTGCTGCTGCTGCTGCTGCTGCTGCTGCTGCTGCTGCTGCTGCTGCTGCTGCTGCTGCTGCTGCTGCTGCTGCTGCTGCTGCTGCTGCTGCTGCTGCTGCTGCTGCTGCTGCTGCTGCTGCTGCTGCTGCTGCTGCTGCTGCTGCTGCTGCTGCTGCTGCTGCTGCTGCTGCTGCTGCTGCTGCTGCTGCTGCTGCTGCTGCTGCTGCTGCTGCTGCTGCTGCTGCTGCTGCTGCTGCTGCTGCTGCTGCTGCTGCTGCTGCTGCTGCTGCTGCTGCTGCTGCTGCTGCTGCTGCTGCTGCTGCTGCTGCTGCTGCTGCTGCTGCTGCTGCTGCTGCTGCTGCTGCTGCTGCTGCTGCTGCTGCTGCTGCTGCTGCTGCTGCTGCTGCTGCTGCTGCTGCTGCTGCTGCTGCTGCTGCTGCTGCTGCTGCTGCTGCTGCTGCTGCTGCTGCTGCTGCTGCTGCTGCTGCTGCTGCTGCTGCTGCTGCTGCTGCTGCTGCTGCTGCTGCTGCTGCTGCTGCTGCTGCTGCTGCTGCTGCTGCTGCTGCTGCTGCTGCTGCTGCTGCTGCTGCTGCTGCTGCTGCTGCTGCTGCTGCTGCTGCTGCTGCTGCTGCTGCTGCTGCTGCTGCTGCTGCTGCTGCTGCTGCTGCTGCTGCTGCTGCTGCTGCTGCTGCTGCTGCTGCTGCTGCTGCTGCTGCTGCTGCTGCTGCTGCTGCTGCTGCTGCTGCTGCTGCTGCTGCTGCTGCTGCTGCTGCTGCTGCTGCTGCTGCTGCTGCTGCTGCTGCTGCTGCTGCTGCTGCTGCTGCTGCTGCTGCTGCTGCTGCTGCTGCTGCTGCTGCTGCTGCTGCTGCTGCTGCTGCTGCTGCTGCTGCTGCTGCTGCTGCTGCTGCTGCTGCTGCTGCTGCTGCTGCTGCTGCTGCTGCTGCTGCTGCTGCTGCTGCTGCTGCTGCTGCTGCTGCTGCTGCTGCTGCTGCTGCTGCTGCTGCTGCTGCTGCTGCTGCTGCTGCTGCTGCTGCTGCTGCTGCTGCTGCTGCTGCTGCTGCTGCTGCTGCTGCTGCTGCTGCTGCTGCTGCTGCTGCTGCTGCTGCTGCTGCTGCTGCTGCTGCTGCTGCTGCTGCTGCTGCTGCTGCTGCTGCTGCTGCTGCTGCTGCTGCTGCTGCTGCTGCTGCTGCTGCTGCTGCTGCTGCTGCTGCTGCTGCTGCTGCTGCTGCTGCTGCTGCTGCTGCTGCTGCTGCTGCTGCTGCTGCTGCTGCTGCTGCTGCTGCTGCTGCTGCTGCTGCTGCTGCTGCTGCTGCTGCTGCTGCTGCTGCTGCTGCTGCTGCTGCTGCTGCTGCTGCTGCTGCTGCTGCTGCTGCTGCTGCTGCTGCTGCTGCTGCTGCTGCTGCTGCTGCTGCTGCTGCTGCTGCTGCTGCTGCTGCTGCTGCTGCTGCTGCTGCTGCTGCTGCTGCTGCTGCTGCTGCTGCTGCTGCTGCTGCTGCTGCTGCTGCTGCTGCTGCTGCTGCTGCTGCTGCTGCTGCTGCTGCTGCTGCTGCTGCTGCTGCTGCTGCTGCTGCTGCTGCTGCTGCTGCTGCTGCTGCTGCTGCTGCTGCTGCTGCTGCTGCTGCTGCTGCTGCTGCTGCTGCTGCTGCTGCTGCTGCTGCTGCTGCTGCTGCTGCTGCTGCTGCTGCTGCTGCTGCTGCTGCTGCTGCTGCTGCTGCTGCTGCTGCTGCTGCTGCTGCTGCTGCTGCTGCTGCTGCTGCTGCTGCTGCTGCTGCTGCTGCTGCTGCTGCTGCTGCTGCTGCTGCTGCTGCTGCTGCTGCTGCTGCTGCTGCTGCTGCTGCTGCTGCTGCTGCTGCTGCTGCTGCTGCTGCTGCTGCTGCTGCTGCTGCTGCTGCTGCTGCTGCTGCTGCTGCTGCTGCTGCTGCTGCTGCTGCTGCTGCTGCTGCTGCTGCTGCTGCTGCTGCTGCTGCTGCTGCTGCTGCTGCTGCTGCTGCTGCTGCTGCTGCTGCTGCTGCTGCTGCTGCTGCTGCTGCTGCTGCTGCTGCTGCTGCTGCTGCTGCTGCTGCTGCTGCTGCTGCTGCTGCTGCTGCTGCTGCTGCTGCTGCTGCTGCTGCTGCTACTACTACTACTACTACTACTACTACTACTACTACTACTACTACTACTACTACTACTACTACTACTACTACTACTACTACTACTACTACTACTACTACTACTACTACTACTACTACTACTACTACTACTACTACTACTACTACTACTACTACTACTACTACTACTACTACTACTACTACTACTACTACTACTACTACTACTACTACTACTACTACTACTACTACTACTACTACTACTACTACTACTACTACTACTACTACTACTACTACTACTACTACTACTACTACTACTACTACTACTACTACTACTACTACTACTACTACTACTACTACTACTACTACTACTACTACTACTACTACTACTACTACTACTACTACTACTACTACTACTACTACTACTACTACTACTACTACTACTACTATACTACTACTACTACTACTACTACTACTACTACTACTACTACTACTACTACTACTACTACTACTACTACTACTACTACTACTACTACTACTACTACTACTACTACTACTACTACTACTACTACTACTACTACTACTACTACTACTACTACTACTACTACTACTACTACTACTACTACTACTACTACTACTACTACTACTACTACTACTACTACTACTACTACTACTACTACTACTACTACTACTACTACTACTACTACTACTACTACTACTACTACTACTACTACTACTACTACTACTACTACTACTACTACTACTACTACTACTACTACTACTACTACTACTACTACTACTACTACTACTACTACTACTACTACTACTACTACTACTACTACTACTACTACTACTACTACTACTACTACTACTACTACTACTACTACTACTACTACTACTACTACTACTACTACTACTACTACTACTACTACTACTACTACTACTACTACTACTACTACTACTACTACTACTACTACTACTACTACTACTACTACTACTACTACTACTACTACTACTACTACTACTACTACTACTACTACTACTACTACTACTACTACTACTACTACTACTACTACTACTACTACTACTACTACTACTACTACTACTACTACTACTACTACTACTACTACTACTACTACTACTACTACTACTACTACTACTACTACTACTACTACTACTACTACTACTACTACTACTACTACTACTACTACTACTACTACTACTACTACTACTACTACTACTACTACTACTACTACTACTACTACTACTACTACTACTACTACTACTACTACTACTACTACTACTACTACTACTACTACTACTACTACTACTACTACTACTACTACTACTACTACTACTACTACTACTACTACTACTACTACTACTACTACTACTACTACTACTACTACTACTACTACTACTACTACTACTACTACTACTACTACTACTACTACTAACTACTACTACTACTACTACTACTACTACTACTACTACTACTACTACTACTACTACTACTACTACTACTACTACTACTACTACTACTACTACTACTACTACTACTACTACTACTACTACTACTACTACTACTACTACTACTACTACTACTACTACTACTACTACTACTACTACTACTACTACTACTACTACTACTACTACTACTACTACTACTACTACTACTACTACTACTACTACTACTACTACTACTACTACTACTACTACTACTACTACTACTACTACTACTACTACTACTACTACTACTACTACTACTACTACTACTACTACTACACTACTACTACTACTACTACTACTACTACTACTACTACTACTACTACTACTACTACTACTACTACTACTACTACTACTACTACTACTACTACTACTACTACTACTACTACTACTACTACTACTACTACTACTACTACTACTACTACTACTACTACTACTACTACTACTACTACTACTACTACTACTACTACTACTACTACTACTACTACTACTACTACTACTACTACTACTACTACTACTACTACTACTACTACTACTACTACTACTACTACTACTACTACTACTACTACTACTACTACTACTACTACTACTACTACTACTACTACTACTACTACTACTACTACTACTACTACTACTACTACTACTACTACTACTACTACTACTACTACTACTACTACTACTACTACTACTACTACTACTACTACTACTACTACTACTACTACTACTACTACTACTACTACTACTACTACTACTACTACTACTACTACTACTACTACTACTACTACTACTACTACTACTACTACTACTACTACTACTACTACTACTACTACTACTACTACTACTACTACTACTACTACTACTACTACTACTACTACTACTACTACTACTACTACTACTACTACTACTACTACTACTACTACTACTACTACTACTACTACTACTACTACTACTACTACTACTACTACTACTACTACTACTACTACTACTACTACTACTACTACTACTACTACTACTACTACTACTACTACTACTACTACTACTACTACTACTACTACTACTACTACTACTACTACTACTACTACTACTACTACTACTACTACTACTACTACTACTACTACTACTACTACTACTACTACTACTACTACTACTACTACTACTACTACTACTACTACTACTACTACTACTACTACTACTACTACTACTACTACTACTACTACTACTACTACTACTACTACTACTACTACTACTACTACTACTACTACTACTACTACTACTACTACTACTACTACTACTACTACTACTACTACTACTACTACTACTACTACTACTACTACTACTACTACTACTACTACTACTACTACTACTACTACTACTACTACTACTACTACTACTACTACTACTACTACTACTACTACTACTACTACTACTACTACTACTACTACTACTACTACTACTACTACTACTACTACTACTACTACTACTACTACTACTACTACTACTACTACTACTACTACTACTACTACTACTACTACTACTACTACTACTACTACTACTACTACTACTACTACTACTACTACTACTACTACTACTACTACTACTACTACTACTACTACTACTACTACTACTACTACTACTACTACTACTACTACTACTACTACTACTACTACTACTACTACTACTACTACTACTACTACTACTACTACTACTACTACTACTACTACTACTACTACTACTACTACTACTACTACTACTACTACTACTACTACTACTACTACTACTACTACTACTACTACTACTACTACTACTACTACTACTACTACTACTACTACTACTACTACTACTACTACTACTACTACTACTACTACTACTACTACTACTACTACTACTACTACTACTACTACTACTACTACTACTACTACTACTACTACTACTACTACTACTACTACTACTACTACTACTACTACTACTACTACTACTACTACTACTACTACTACTACTACTACTACTACTACTACTACTACTACTACTACTACTACTACTACTACTACTACTACTACTACTACTACTACTACTACTACTACTACTACTACTACTACTACTACTACTACTACTACTACTACTACTACTACTACTACTACTACTACTACTACTACTACTACTACTACTACTACTACTACTACTACTACTACTACTACTACTACTACTACTACTACTACTACTACTACTACTACTACTACTACTACTACTACTACTACTACTACTACTACTACTACTACTACTACTACTACTACTACTACTACTACTACTACTACTACTACTACTATCGACAGCTGGATTACTTCCTGACGCAGGTCTTGACGGGACATGGGAGATTCAGATATTATGCCAAGAGGATGGGGAAAACCGAAGATGACCTATGCAAATATTGTACACAAGTGGACACTGTGGAACACACCATCTTCCACTGTAAACAATGGGATTTACAGAGAAATGACGCCCAAAGGAAGTTAGGCTTCCAGTTAACAGCTGATAATCTGGGAGAAAAGATTATGGAAAAGAGAGAAACATGGGCCATTGTAAAATCACTATGTGAATCAATATTGAAGATCAAAGAAGCCGAGGATAGACAATTACAGATAGTTTAGAACGATTAGACAACTGCCATTTCTGAAGTAATGCCACAAGCAGTCCCAGAATGGCATGTGACGGGGCAGGGTTTTTTAGTTGGTTAGAGTCCAACTCGCTAAGGTAGCGTCCATGAGGGATTTTTCCCTGCCGAAACAAAAAAAAAAAAAAAAAAAAAAAAAACTACTACTACTACTACTACTACTACTACTACTACTACTACTACTACTACTACTACTACTACTACTACTACTACTACTACTACTACTACTACTACTACTACTACTACTACTACTACTACTACTACTACTACTACTACTACTACTACTACTACTACTACTACTACTACTACTACTACTACTACTACTACTACTACTACTACTACTACTACTACTACTACTACTACTACTACTACTACTACTACTACTACTACTACTACTACTACTACTACTACTACTACTACTACTACTACTACTACTACTACTACTACTACTACTACTACTACTACTACTACTACTACTACTACTACTACTACTACTACTACTACTACTACTACTACTACTACTACTACTACTACTACTACTACTACTACTACTACTACTACTACTACTACTACTACTACTACTACTACTACTACTACTACTACTACTACTACTACTACTACTACTACTACTACTACTACTACTACTACTACTACTACTACTACTACTACTACTACTTCTACTACTACTACTACTACTACTACTACTACTACTACTACTACTACTACTACTACTACTACTACTACTACTACTACTACTACTACTACTATACTACTACTACTACTACTACTACTACTACTACTACTACTACTACTACTACTACTACTACTACTACTACTACTACTACTACTACTACTACTACTACTACTACTACTACTACTACTACTACTACTACTACTACTACTACTAACTACTACTACTACTACTACTACTACTACTACTACTACTACTACTACTACTACTACTACTACTACTACTACTACTACTACTACTACTACTACTACTACTACTACTACTACTACTACTACTACTACTACTACTACTACTACTACTACTACTACTACTACTACTACTACTACTACTACTACTACTACTACTACTACTACTACTACTACTACTACTACTACTACTACTACTACTACTACTACTACTACTACTACTACTACTACTACTACTACTACTACTACTACTACTACTACTACTACTACTACTACTACTACTACTACTACTACTACTACTACTACTACTACTACTACTACTACTACTACTACTACTACTACTACTACTACTACTACTACTACTACTACTACTACTACTACTACTACTACTACTACTACTACTACTACTACTACTACTACTACTACTACTACTACTACTACTACTACTATACTACTACTACTACTACTACTACTACTACTACTACTACTACTACTACTACTACTACTACTACTACTACTACTACTACTACTACTACTACTACTACTACTACTACTACTACTACTACTACTACTACTACTACTACTACTACTACTACTACTACTACTACTACTACTACTACTACTACTACTACTACTACTACTACTACTACTACTACTACTACTACTACTACTACTACTACTACTACTACTACTACTACTACTACTACTACTACTACTACTACTACTACTACTACTACTACTACTACTACTACTACTACTACTACTACTACTACTACTACTACTACTACTACTACTACTACTACTACTACTACTACTACTACTACTACTACTACTACTACTACTACTACTACTACTACTACTAACTACTACTACTACTACTACTACTACTACTACTACTACTACTACTACTACTACTACTACTACTACTACTACTACTACTACTACTACTACTACTACTACTACTACTACTACTACTACTACTACTACTACTACTACTACTACTACTACTACTACTACTACTTACTACTACTACTACTACTACTACTACTACTACTACTACTACTACTACTACTACTACTACTACTACTACTACTACTACTACTACTACTACTACTACTACTACTACTACTACTACTACTACTACTACTACTACTACTACTACTACTACTACTACTACTACTACTACTACTACTACTACTACTACTACTACTACTACTACTACTACTACTACTACTACTACTACTACTACTACTACTACTACTACTACTACTACTACTACTACTACTACTACTACTACTACTACTACTACTACTACTACTACTACTACTACTACTACTACTACTACTACTACTACTACTACTACTACTACTACTACTACTACTACTACTACTACTACTACTACTACTACTACTACTACTACTACTACTACTACTACTACTACTACTACTACTACTACTACTACTACTACTACTACTACTACTACTACTACTACTACTACTACTACTACTACTACTACTACTACTACTACTACTACTACTACTACTACTACTACTACTACTACTACTACTACTACTACTACTACTACTACTACTACTACTACTACTACTACTACTACTACTACTACTACTACTACTACTACTACTACTACTACTACTACTACTACTACTACTACTACTACTACTACTACTACTACTACTACTACTACTACTACTACTACTACTACTACTACTACTACTACTACTACTACTACTACTACTACTACTACTACTACTACTACTACTACTACTACTACTACTACTACTACTACTACTACTACTACTACTACTACTACTACTACTACTACTACTACTACTACTACTACTACTACTACTACTACTACTACTACTACTACTACTACTACTACTACTACTACTACTACTACTACTACTACTACTACTACTACTACTACTACTACTACTACTACTACTACTACTACTACTACTACTACTACTACTACTACTACTACTACTACTACTACTACTACTACTACTACTACTACTACTACTACTACTACTACTACTACTACTACTACTACTACTACTACTACTACTACTACTACTACTACTACTACTACTACTACTACTACTACTACTACTACTACTACTACTACTACTACTACTACTACTACTACTACTACTACTACTACTACTACTACTACTACTACTACTACTACTACTACTACTACTACTACTACTACTACTACTACTACTACTACTACTACTACTACTACTACTACTACTACTACTACTACTACTACTACTACTACTACTACTACTACTACTACTACTACTACTACTACTACTACTACTACTACTACTACTACTACTACTACTACTACTACTACTACTACTACTACTACTACTACTACTACTACTACTACTACTACTACTACTACTACTACTACTACTACTACTACTACTACTACTACTACTACTACTACTACTACTACTACTACTACTACTACTACTACTACTACTACTACTACTACTACTACTACTACTATACTACTACTACTACTACTACTACTACTACTACTACTACTACTACTACTACTACTACTACTACTACTACTACTACTACTACTACTACTACTACTACTACTACTACTACTACTACTATACTACTACTACTACTACTACTACTACTACTACTACTACTACTACTACTACTACTACTACTACTACTACTACTACTACTACTACTACTACTACTACTACTACTACTACTACTACTACTACTACTACTACTACTACTACTACTACTACTACTACTACTACTACTACTACTACTACTACTACTACTACTACTACTACTACTACTACTACTACTACTACTACTACTAACTACTACTACTACTACTACTACTACTACTACTACTACTACTACTACTACTACTACTACTACTACTACTACTACTACTACTACTACTACTACTACTACTACTACTACTACTACTACTACTACTACTACTACTACTACTACTACTACTACTACTACTACTACTACTACTACTACTACTACTACTACTACTACTACTACTACTACTACTACTACTACTACTACTACTACTACTACTACTACTACTACTACTACTACTACTACTACTACTACTACTACTACTACTACTACTACTACTACTACTACTACTACTACTACTACTACTACTACTACTACTACTACTACTACTACTACTACTACTACTACTACTACTACTACTACTACTACTACTACTACTACTACTACTACTACTACTACTACTACTACTACTACTACTACTATACTACTACTACTACTACTACTACTACTACTACTACTACTACTACTACTACTACTACTACTACTACTACTACTACTACTACTACTACTACTACTACTACTACTACTACTACTACTACTACTACTACTACTACTACTACTACTACTACTACTACTACTACTACTACTACTACTACTACTACTACTACTACTACTAACTACTACTACTACTACTACTACTACTACTACTACTACTACTACTACTACTACTACTACTACTACTACTACTACTACTACTACTACTACTACTACTACTACTACTACTACTACTACTACTACTACTACTACTACTACTACTACTACTACTACTACTACTACTACTACTACTACTACTACTACTACTACTACTACTACTACTACTACTACTACTACTACTACTACACTACTACTACTACTACTACTACTACTACTACTACTACTACTACTACTACTACTACTACTACTACTACTACTACTACTACTACACTACTACTACTACTACTACTACTACTACTACTATACTACTACTACTACTACTACTACTACTACTACTACTACTACTACTACTACTACTACTACTACTACTACTACTACTACTACTACTACTACTACTACTACTACTACTACTACTACTACTACTACTACTACTACTACTACTACTACTAACTACTACTACTACTACTACTACTACTACTACTACTACTACTACTACTACTACTACTACTACTACTACTACTACTACTACTACTACTACTACTACTACTACTACTACTACTACTACTACTACTACTACTACTACTACTACTACTACTACTACTACTACTACTACTACTACTACTACTACTACTACTACTACTACTACTACTACTACTACTACTACTACTACTCTACTACTACTACTACTACTACTACTACTACTACTACTACTACTACTACTACTACTACTACTACTACTACTACTACTACTACTACT